>JAHBCN010005224.1:0-57035 GCA_019359885.1 Listronotus oregonensis
TATTCAATAGCAGACTAGATTCTCATAATAAAAAAAAAAATATAAAAAAAACACAATTTTCAAAAATAATATTTAAATATCTTAATTCTGGAGGAAAACCCAATACTTTTTCTGGTAATTGTCTTGGATGCTTCCTCTCCGATTTTGACCAAATTTGAAAACGGCAACGTTTCGTTTTCGAGATATTCAAAGTTGAAAATCAAACTAACCTCATTTGCTTTATATTCCCCTTTCTTTTTATACACAATTCTTCATTTTTACACTAAAGTGGCACACAGTATTTATAAACACCTCTTAAAACTTTGTATTTATATTTATTTTACACTTTTTTTCCATTAAATTGCCAACTTTCAAGTTCAAAGGCAGCGGCCATATTTGCTGATTAAATCCTAGTGTATACATGGTTGCGGCCACGTTGGGGCGTGTGAAAGAAGAGGTTTGCAATTAAATGGAAAAAAGGTATAAAATAAATATAAAAACAAGTTTTTAAAAGGTGTTTGTGAAATATTGTGTGCCAATTTAGTGTGAAAATCAAGAATTTTGTGAAAAAAAGAAGGAATAGTGTAAATAAGATTAGTTTGATTTTCAAGTTTGATGATGAATATCTTGAAAACGAAACGTTGCGAAAAAATATTTTTTCAGATTCGTAATCAGTGCCCCAAAGACACCCGTATACCAAATTTGGTCAAAATCGGAGAAGCAATTTTCCAGACAATTACCTTTTTTTAAATCAATACCCATGCTTAATGCTGAAGTAATTTCAGGAAAACTAAAATTATAATTTCATAAATTAAAAAAAATCGTCACTTATTTAATTTGTTTTTTTTCTTTTAAGTTAATCTTTATAATGTGCGCAGACTTGTCATCGACACGTAGATAAGTGTCCTGAATTTTTTCGGGTTTTTTTTTTGTTTCGGACAATCTGCCAGCTCATAGGGGTCAATAAGGCTAAAAACACTCAGTCGCTATACACCGGGACCAGGACCGAAGTGGTCCCATTGTTTAGAAATTTTTAAGGTGAGTAATCCCAACAAAAACTTTACAATGCCGGACAGTTTAATTTGAAACAATTGACCTAGAAACCTCCATTTCTATTTTTTTTTTCAGAAAAGTTTTCTCATTCTCCAAAGGCAAATTTACCGTCTCTCCTTTCGTAAAGTTATTAAGGCTTGGGTGACCATAAAACTTTATTCCAGAAGATATAGTGGTTATAAAAATAGAAATGGCCGTATAGGTCGTCCAAAACAAGGTAATTTTACCAACATGAAAAGTAACTAGGTTAAACCAGATCTATGGGGGAAATTTAGAATATTGCTAAAGGTTAAAAGCATTTGTTAAAATAAAAAATAAATTATTGTTTAAAAAACTAAAAAAAAGTACGTCACACTAAATATTTTTTTAGAGTATTAAATATTAAATGAAAAATTTTAAAAAATTATGGTGGATTCAGAACACCTTAAAGAATTTATTCCCGTTGAAAATTTAACTTAAAATTAGTTTTTCAATAAGTTAAACAAGTGTTAATTAACAAAATTGTTTCGAACTTTTCGTCCTTATTGCACATTAAAATAAATTCTTAAATAATTGTCGTATAAATTTTTTGCTTAGTAAAGCCCTTCTTACTACTCTTCTTACTTACCCTACTTAACAAGATAACGCCATAAAAATTTTAAAAAATTTAATGCTCGTTTAAAATAATTTTATAACTTTGACAATATTACTCTAATTTTTCATTTTTTGTCAAAGTTCTAAAATTATTATAAAAAAAGCATTAAAATTTTTTAAACTTTTTTGACGTTATTTTGTTAAGTATATATATGTCGCAGCCAACTAGCTTAATAAGCTTTAATCAACAGCTGCCTTTTTATAAACAGCGCCGTTAAACTAGGGCCTATGATAATCACCGTAACGTTTGTTACAACATTTAATAAACTGGTGGCTTATTCCAGCCAACAGAATTAGCCGTTTATCAACAGCCTAGCGTTTTACTAAACAGCGCCGTTCAACTAGCGGCCTGAATGATATTCAGCCATTTGATCAAACCCTAGGCGAATGACTTTGGATCGATAACGTTTTATCACTTGACCTAGCCTGTTCATTTTAATTTAGTTCCTCTTTCTGATAGCGTCGAAACTTCCAAACTTTCAATATGGGTCGACAAACAACAAATTTGATGGTCTTTTCCAAAGTTTTATTGAAAAATAGTACAATGAAAAGGGTAGTGACAATAATAATAATAATAATATCCTTTATTTCCAACAAAATCATTTACAATGACAAAAAACTCAAACAATATATTTAAAATACATACAATTACTTAACATATTAAAATCATAAAAAGTAAAAATACAATTAATTAAAACCAATTAAATCTGTTGCACAATAACAATCAAGATGAGACTTTTATATGTACATAAAAAACAATTTAATTAATAATCAAAGTTGAAAGAGTAGAAACATTTACTCTGCAAAACTGCATCACAGCCTTTCGAAATTTATCCTTGTTCTCTATTTCACTCAAGTTAGATGGCAAAGATTTATAAGCCTTCACTGCACGATTATAAGCCTTCACTGCACGAAGAGGTAGTGACAATAATAATGTGAATTTAGCTGTGAGTGACTCAAGCAATTTAATTTTTAAAGTGAATTTCTATCGAAAACTTTTTGACCAAAACTAACCACAACTAACCACATTTGATCTCATGATTTTTAAAGAACAGTAATATATGTGTCGCAGCCAACTAGCTTAATTAGACGTTTAATCAACAGCCTAACCTTTTTACTAAACTGCGCCGTTCAACTAGCGGCCTGAATGATATTCAGTCGTAACGTTTGTTACAACATTTAATAAACTGGCTGGATTATGCTTAGGCCAATCGTACGATAGGGTGACCATGTGCCGTTTAATCAACAGCCTAGCCTCTTTACTAAACAGCGCCGTTGATAGCTGCCTGTATGAGAGGGTGACCATATGACAGAAATAAAAAAGATGAAACATCTGACATAAGAAATTCTTTATTTACATATATTACTGTTCTTTGGAAATCATGTGATCAAATGTGGTTAGTTGTGGTTAGTTTTGGTCAACAAGTTTTCGATAGAAATTCACTTTAAAAATTAAATTGCTTGAGTCACTCACAGCTAAATTCACATTATTATTGTCACTACCCTCTTTCATTGTACTATTTTTCATAAAACTTTGGAAAAGACCATCAAATTTGTTGTTTGTCGACGCCATATTGAAAGTTTGGAGAGTTTCGACGCTAGCTGGCAGAAAGAGGAACTAAATTAAAATGAACAGGCTAGGCCAGTGATAAAACGTTATCGATCCAAGTCATTCGCCTAGCGGTTTGATCAAATGGCTGAATATCATTCAGGCCGCTAGTTGAACGGCGCTGTTTAGTAAAAACGCTAGGCTGTTGATTAAACGGCTAATTAAGCTAGTTGGCTGCGACAAAACCAGTTTATAAATGTTGTAACAACACGGCTGAACAACCTAGTTGGGCGCTGTTTAATAAAAGGCTAGGCTGTTGATTAAATGGCTAATTATGCTAGTTGGCTGCGACATATATAAGTAGGGCTTTACGAAGCAAAAACTTTACACGACAATTATTTAGGCATTTATTTTAAGGTACAATGAAAACTAAAGGGTTCTGAATACACCATAATTTTGCCAGCGTGCAACAAAAAATTTCGCCTGGAGGCCCATTTTCAGCGTCAAATTAAAATTATGATTAATGGAGATAGAACTTTTATATCGGAAATTTCCTCCCCCTCGAGGATCTTTTTTGCAATTTCCGCTATCTCTTATGGTTTTTGAGTTATTATTAAAAATCTAAATAGTTTTTTTTTGATAAAAACAATTACAATTTTTATTGGCAGAAAAAATCCTCAAAACGCCTTTCTCGGATTTGCATTTCGCGTGGAATGAGCTATCGCTCATATTTTTCAAATCCTTCTAACCATTTTTCGCAGGAAACACACTTCTCGACTAGACTACACTGCATTCATTATGTTACTACATTAAACTGTCGGTAGCAAGTTCAAAATATCTCTTAACCCAAACTAATTTTTTGTTTATCGTAGAAAATTAATTTTGATCCGCCACTGTTTTCCTATGTGATTAGCAGCTTCCTTGTAAAAGCGAGCTGCCTTCCCTAATGAGCTTGTTTCCTTTAAAATTTAAACACTTATTTTTGTCGAGCTAACACCGCAGATTCTCGTATGATAGGCAGCCAAGTATTAAGGGAGCTTTTCGGAGATTACACTGCATTTTTAAAACTTGCTTAATCAAAAACTTTATTAATATAGTTTGAATTTAATTATGTAATAGGATTGGGACAGTCAAAATCGGGCTGGTAAAAGTTAAACGACATTATACTTTTATTTTAATATTCTAAAAAACACTATTAGTACAGTGGATGGGGAGAAAAAAGCTGTTTGACCCCCGGATTTTTTTGTACAGTTTCAATTTTTATGAAAATTTGGAATTTAGTTGCTGTCACCCGTTAGAACAAAGTTTATATATGCTTAGCAGAGCTGTCAAAACTTGAAGTACTTCAAATAAAATTTTACTTGAAGTACTTTTTTTTACTTCAAGTATTTTACTTCAAGTACTTTTTATTAGGAGTACTTGTACTTGTACTTGATTAGTTTTTATGAAGATACTTTGATTTTTACTTGATTTGACCGGTAAATTACTTGAAATTTATTTAAGTACTTAGTATTACGATGTACTTAAGATAAAAAAATACTTAGTAAAATCAAAAAATACTTCAAGTAAATAAAAGTACTTGTCAAGTACTTTTAAATGTACTTCTAAAGTACTTTGGTTTACTTCAAGCTTACTTCGTACTTAGTACTTGTTACTTCAAGTACTTTGTTTTACTTCAAGTACTTTGTTTTACTTCAAGTACTTTGATCAAGTACTTGGATTTACTTCAAAAAGGTGGTATTTCAAGTACTTTTTCAATTACTTGAAAATGCAAGTACATTTTAATGAATACTTGGTACTTGTACTTGAAGTAATTTTTAACAAATCAAAAACTTGGTACTTGTACTTGAAGTACTATTTAAGAGTACTTTGACAGCTCTGATGCTTAGGGTGTGCTTTTTATTTTTAGGGGGTCAAAACCACCCCTAATGCAAAAAAAAAAACCATAGAAATAGACCTTATGTAAATTAAAATCATAGCTAAATATGCAGAATAAATCTTTTTTTATGTTGTGAGTTATACCTAACATTATATTTTAACGTTTCAACCCTTAAAAATTACCCTTAATAACGAAATTACAAAAAAAAATGTTTTTTCATTTTAAAATTATGTAATAACGCTTTTATTGTAGAAAAAAAATATTTTAACAGTTTACGATATAATAAATATTTAACTACCATAACTCAACCTTTAAATATACACCCCTTATGAAATTACCAAAAAAATTTTTTTGACAAATCAAAACGATTTGATGATAAATAATTATAGTCCCGAAAATGTAGCTAAAAAATTGCAAAACCTCGCCATTTTTTGTGTCCTGCATAAGTTTGTATAAAAATTTGGAATTAGGCGCTTCTGACCCTCTCCTTTAAATTCTATTTCATGGTGATGTGCGCTGTTTGTTTTTTAAAGCTGAAAACTACCCCTAATTGTCAAAACTTATGGAATAACATTTTAAACCTTGAGATGGGTAAAATTTGGTTTAGATTATTTGATTAATGATTGTTTTATGCTTCAGAATACAATTTTAAAATATTTTAACCCTTAAAAATCATCCTTGTTAGAGCTTAAATTAAAAAAAATATATTTACCCTAAAAAAATGATTAATTTACCATAGTAATTTAATTTTAGAATGATGTTGCTTAAAATATGTACTAATTTCATTTCGCTTATAAATCAACCCTTATTATAGCTTATTTAAAAAAAAAATAAGATTTATTCCCAAAAAATTACTAGCTTGACAGATTTAATAATTAAAATATTACTGCCTGAAATATTAGCAATTTCATTCTTTTGCAAATTTTTAATCCCTAAAAACCACCCCTTACAGCATTGCAATTCTTATTTAAAACCAATATAATAGATATAAATAGAAAAGAGTAGAATTCCATACAAAAATTATAGGTAAAAGTATAAAGTATACCGGTTTATAGAATATTAAGCTCCGAAGTGGGCTATTGGCTTTTCAAAAAAAAAGTGTTGTGTAAAGCAACTTCTGAATGTTTCTGCGTAATACATCTACATGGGCACAATAACATCTTAACCTTCGGTCAAAATTTTTTTAAAATTACTTGCGAGATGGGTAGTTTCTTCTTACGTTCAATTGTATTAAGTTACGATTGTTCATAAGCTGGCTGCTTTGCAGGTCAAGGGTGTCACGGCCTACATTCGGTGTGACCATCCCCAACAAGGGTGAAACACGGGAATCCCGGGTTGGCTGAACCCGGGGGTTTTCCATTCTTGGAGGCCTCGTAATTTTAAAAAACCCAAACCCAAACTAGTAGTCATACCTACCAGGACTTTTAAACTCTTTTTCAGTTCATTAAGAAGCCTACATGCCCAAAGAAACCCATTTTTTTTATTTTATATATATATATATATATATATATATATATATGCTTTTAAAAGTGAAACACTTCTTGTTTAAAGCTCGAAATATTTTTTTTCTTCCTCAGGTCTACAATATGGAAAAAAAAACATACAATCAAAAAAGGCAAATCTTTCCAATTTTGGTATACTTACAACTAAATGCATTATTTAGAAGTTGGTAACATCAACAACAGCTGAGTTTTACAATGTATGGTAACAGGATATTATTTATTTTTTGAAAAAATGCATATTAATGTTTCTTAATAATTAAGCTGATACATTTTTAAAATATTTTAATTGTTGTTAAATGAAAAGACTAGTACAGAATGGATGGATTTCTATACCCCTTTATTCGTTTCAGGGTTTTTAGTTTAACATGTATTTTTTAATTATTATTTTTTTGGAATCAGTATAAGGTCCGGGCATATCTGGGGTTTAAAATTAAGATATTGTTAACTTAACTGGAAGATATAATTTTTTTATGACTGAATGTGTACGTAATATGCAAAGTTAAAAATTAGTAATGGTAAAAAATTAAACAGTAAATATTATGTCTTAATGATCACGGAGCTCTTATCTCTCACATAAGATCATGTGTGTATGTGCGTGTATGTCTGTGTGAGTGTGCAAAATATCCCTTATCTGTCACCTACGGGGAAGTGTTTGGGGGTGTGTGTGCATTTTATGGGTATGTGCGTAAACCATTATCTGTCACAAAAGGGTTAGTGTGTGTGTATGGGTGTATATGTTAGTGTATTTTACCCCCTTATCCCGTCACCTAAGGGTAAGTGTTTGAATGTGTGAGTGTGTGTGTGTGTGCACGTACGTGACCGAGAGAACACAAATTATAGATTCATGATGATGTTTTGTCTATTCCAGATTTTATGTTTTAATATTTACTTACAGCCCTTCGCCCATAGCATTACCATACACTAATCCTAGAGTTATATTTAGCTCTAGTGTAGCATAAAAGTGTTAACAATAGAGAAAAAAAAAACAAAAAAAGGGGGAAAGGGCCAGCCTACATTCTTAAGTGAAGTTCAACTGAACATAAGAGTGGGTTTCTTACAAAAAGGGAAAGTTAGGTTATAAAGAAAGAGAAAAGAAAGAAAAAAAAATACAGAATAAAAAATCAAAAGTATTAAAAAATTAATTATGTTGACAGTTATTATTAAATATATATATATATATATATATATATATATATATATACATATTACTTTAAACTCTAAGGGTTGATTTTTAAGGGTTGACATATTTTGATATTGTATTCCAAAGCATAAAACAATCATTATTCAACTAATCCAAACCAAATTTTTCTCATCTTCAGGTTTAAAATGTTACTTTATAAGTTTTGACAATTAGGGGTAGTTTTCACTCTTAAAAAGCAAACAGCGCCCATCGGCATGATATGAAATTTAAATTAGAGGGTAAGATGAGCCTAATTCCAAATTTTTATGCAAATCGATACAGGCCAAAAAAATTGCGAGGTTTTGCCATTTTTGAGCTTCATTTCCTGGACTAATAACATATCTAAGTTTGGATAAGCAGTTTTGTAATAATTTGACTTTAAATTTTCATTTTATACCCCTCCTGTCTAGTAAGCCGTGAAAGCCAAACAGAACTTCTATATTGGATATAAAATGAAAATTTAAAGTCGAATTGTTACAAAACTGCTTAGTTCAATATAGACATGTTATATATTTTTAAAAAGGGAAAAAACACGACTTTATATTTTTAATAAAATACGGCTTTATTAAAATAATATTATTTCCGATTTTTCTATTTGCCGATCGTCAGTTGTTTTTTAAAATGATATATCTAAAATCGTTATACAAAATCCTAAAACTCTTGTATAAACCACTTTTTTGTATATCTTAAATAAAACCTTCAAAAGTATGCCAAATTATAAGAAAAAATTTTTACAATTAAATTTTTAACATTGTACCAATCAAAACTAACCAACTAAGCTACAATATTATTTGTTGTTTTTCTATAAAAGTTTCTGTACCACCCAACTCTTAATATACATATATATATATATATATATATATATATATATATATATATATATATATATATATATATATATATATATATATATATACATATATATTTTTATTAATAAGAAGCAAAGTAATAATTTCTAACCTTGACATCTAATAACACCTTGTTAAATTCTCAATTAGCTCTAAAAATAGCTCTAAAAAAAACGAGGGCACTGTGGCTTGATATCGAAGTATACATACGCATTTCTTAATATACGCCTATATATTACATATATATCCTTATAAAATAAATATGATCCAATAAGCGATCATCATCTACATGCTGCAAGATCTTAATGCACTCCCACCGAAAATATAAATTAATTTTAAAAGCTTTCAATTAGCTCCCAAAAGTAACTTACCAAAAACTACTCCAGCAAGACCGACCAATCGTATCTATTTTATTATTAGGCACAAATTTTCATTCCGACGATTCCGAAATTAACTCTCAACATTGCCCGCCTCTCGCTAATCGTAAATCCATCGTTTCGTCCGATCGTCATTTTTTCCTAACCGTTCGTCGTCAATTCCCCCGGCCGCCTTGATTGATTTCGCGGTGATTTCTCGTTTTGTTTTCCAGAGAAGGTCGAGGCAGGCTCTGGTGCTTCTGGCACGTTTCCCACGGTTACTAAGAAGACGTCGATGTGCCAGGATCCGCGTTTCGCTCTGGTGCTGTCGCGGACTATCCGAGCCGTGGCCTATATCTGGCAATGGCGCAGGTCAAGACGCAAGCCAGAGGCGTCTGGATAAAGTGTGGAGGCATAAGCGTTCAGAGGGCTCTTACCAGAGGGATAATTACACAAGTCAACAAATTTTAATTTTTGTAAAATTGATCAAAATAGGTTTTTTAAAGTATTTTAGAGTCCTAAATCCGAAAATGATAAGCTTATTACTATAACACGTACAGCTTTTTGTTGTAAGGAGAAAAAAAGAGGAGACGACATATTTTCACGTACTATTCATTACGCAAACTCCGCGGGGCCAATCCCCCGATTCCCGCTGCCCTGCACGTCTGGACAATTTTGTTCTACAGTATTGGGCTTCCATACACCTTTAAACTTCCTTGGTCACAACTGGTGTTCTCAGGAAGTTGTGGATTAGATTCTGCTAAAGATTTAGAATCAAGGGGAAACACGATGTCCAGGTTTAAAGGCGCTATCGGTACTGGTAGTTCCTGGCAATAAGGAACTGGCCTTAGCCTTAGAAGGAAAATTTTGATACTCTATTTTGTCTCTATGCTTTTTTAAAATCCCTTTTGTTTTAGTGATGCAAAAGTAGCAATCACTTACATGGTCAGTAGGTTCTCTCCACACCATAGGAACAGCAAACGGTATAGAATTTTTCTTGCGATACATTCACTGCACTAAATTTACGTGACAACTTACACAACAAACATGAGAGGCTCAACTTTTATCTTTGGCACTTAAAATATAAATAATAGGCTTTTTTGACTTCCTCAGATTAATCTGTACCTTGGGATTTTATAATAAATCGTCCACATAATATATAACAAAACTTACCGGCTGGATTTTTGTAACATCGACGACTCAACCTTCCCATTTTATATCAAAATCTACTTAAACACTTAACTGTACTGTAAATGAGACAGAATCCTACTTAACTGCAGAAAACAATAAAACTCTTATAGATTCGTATAATATTGTAAAAATAATCCCTCTGCGGTCTTGTTATACTTTTCGGTCCTAAGGCAGGTAAAAGTGATTTCAAAGATCGTATTATATAAAAGAAAAGCAGAAACTTAAAAATTTCGTAAATATAACGAAAAATCAGCATTCTCATCGATGTTACAAAGATTATGTCGACTTGTGTTATTGTTGCGTGAATTTTACCTTTTTTTTGTGGCTTTGTAGAACTCTTTCGTCTGTTGTTTTGAGGTCACTAAATCCAAATCCAATTTTTTTATCCGGTAAAAATTGGCGAAACACCTTAAATTCGCAAAAAACACTCCTAAAAAGGGATATTTTTGCAATATTATAACTCTGGGTTTTCAATTATCTTAGGAACATATTGTTTTGATCAGTAATGTAAAAAATGATCCCACCCAAACACTTATGTCATCCAACTTTAGGTGGTGATCATTCAAAACGATTTTATGAACACTCCTAATTGAAAAATGTCAAAGGCAGATGGCATTTTATCATTTCAGGGTTGTTACAAATTGACCAACTGTTAAATCAGTCGTAAGATAGAGATAGTGGAAGTAATTTAAATACGAACATAGCAGCGAATTTTCGCGAATATTCGTGAAAATTCCCTTTTTTCGCTTGGAAATATTTGTGGCTTACATCTCTATGTACAGACTTAAAATGTAAATATCATTACCTGCGTATTTCCTGTTATCTTAATGTTAACAATTCAGTGTACTTTGTCTATGTACGCCACTGTTTAAAGTTCAAACCAAGATTTATATTGCACCTATTGCATTTATATCGAGAGAATTCTTAGGTTTTGATAAATGAAAAGTGGGCCATAAAGTATCCTGAAAGGGATATAAATATTTAGGATATTTGCTGTAAACGATGAGTTTCCAAGGTGCACGATAGTCTTTTCCGTTGGGAATGGTAATATCACATATTTTATTCCTTTGATAAACCGTAAGTTTGGTAACTTTGGTAGAAATACACAGCAGGCCAATTGAAGTAAAATACTTCTGTGCATATACAGTGTGTTTCTTTAATGTTGCGAAAAATTTCACAGAGAGACTCGTTGGATTAGAATACCAAAAAAAGTTTTTATAAACTAATATCCACAACTTCCTAACTTTCGAAATATAGGGCGTTAAATTTTAAAAAATAATAAATTATTTTATTTTTTTAAATGTGGTTATCTATAGACGCATGAAATTTGGAATAGATGTTTTTGTATATCATAGTTATTTTACATTTTTTTTGCTACGTCGTTTGCAGGATATTAAATAACAAAATTTAACGTAAAGAAGCAACCATATTTTATTAACATTAATACTCCCTCCTACATGTCAGAATTTTGGAATTCCAACAATTTTTTTAAAACTTTAATATGATAGACCCTGTATATTTAAAAGTCACACTCGATAATGTTAAATGTCATTGTGACCGACCGAAAAAAAAAATTTCTACAACCATGCATCTTTGTCTACTTTCGTGCTTTTAGTTCGGAAAGTGTCACACAACTGTATCGAATTGACTTTATGATAAAATGGATTACTTCTTAATGACCAACAGCATTTAAACTGCTCTGTGTTATTTTTTTAAATGAAACAACAATCCAACCAGGTTTTGTTCTGAATTATTTTCATGGCAACAAATAGTTATTTACATTACAAGATGAAAGTTTACTTTTTGGTGAACCACTTGAAAGGCCTTTCGCATCGTGTAATGTATTATATTTTTTCTGCTACTTTCTATGTATGCATAATTTAATAATCATTAACATCATGTTTTAATAGAAATATCAGAGATTTTGAAATTTTACCTGTTAAAAATTAATCCATAGCAACACATTTATTGTTGACATTGTCTGTCATCAGCACTTGTCAGATTTTGAATTATTGTTAATTTAGTATAAATCCATTTTAAAATGTTAAATGAATATGAAAATGGCATCCAAAAGGCAGCTGACCTTGCGTGTGCCTCACTTCTGCCAGACAAATCAAAAGAGTACCATCAAACATATAAATCGTTTTCTGAATGGCTTGCTACAAAAAATGTGGGGCGGATTGACGAGAAGGGTGATGTTGGCGTATTTTCAAGAAAAATCCGAGTCTTTATCACCACCAACCCTCTGGTCTGTATATTCCATGCTCAAGTTAACAATTTCCGTAAACAAAAATTAAGATATTTCGGAGTTCAAGAAACTAGTTGCTTTTATTAAAAGGAAAAACGATGGTTATGAGGCAAAAAAGTCAAAAATTTTTAAAAAAGAAGAAATCATAAAGTTTTTACTTAACGCGCCTGATCAAAGTTACTTAGCAATGAAAGTAATAGCCATTATGGGAGTGACTGGGGCATGCCGGACAGACGAAATATACAGAATGAAGCTAAGTGATGTAGAAATAAGAAATGACGTGGCTATAGTAAAAATAGTGGAGTCTAAAAATAAAGTTAAAAGAAACTTTGTAGTAACCAACGATGAAGGCTCAGTTCCTTATGTCAGATTTCTACAGGAATATATTAAGCTGAGACCAAGGAATGCTCTAGATGAGCGTTTATTGTATCGTTATGAAAGAGGTAAATGTGTTAATCAAGTAATTGGAAAGCACACTATTTCAAATGTACCTAAAGAAATTGCGAAGTTTTTGAAGCTTGAAGACATCAGTAGATACACTGGCCATTCTTTTAGAAGAACGTCAACTACGTTCCTTGCCAATGCTTCGGATGTCGATATTTTGGACTTAAAAAGGCATGGAGGTTGGAAGTCTTCTTCTGTTGCGGAGGGATATATTGCTGAATCCTATAGTAATAAGGTGGAAATTTCAAAGAAGATTTTACACGAAATTCCTACCAATATTTCCTCTAATGAAGTAACAGTGAAAAATATGAATATTAACGTAGTTAAAGGTGATAACGATACCCCAACAACAAATTTAAAAACTGTTAATTCAAGTATTATTCCTCCAATTTCTTTTGCTAATTGCTCAAATTGCACAATTACTTTTAATGTTAATACCTAACCTAGTTTTTTAAAATATTTTGTCATAAATTAGTTACTTTTTATAAATAAATCCTAATATTTCCCACAAGCATATTTTCTTTTTTTACTCTTACTTTTTTGTCCAGGCGCTGAAAATATTACTTTCGTAGCTAGCAACGCTTAGCAACCAGGTAACACGAAGGTTCTCTTTCGTTATCATTCGCGTTGCTAGGACCACAAAGTTTTCTTATTTATACAGTAGTAGAAAAAGTAATGTTCTGAGCCGTTAAAGTTTGTCAAAATATTTCTAAGACTTAAAGGTTTTTAACAAGTTAAATAGTTAAATAGTGGATTATTCCCACAAAAATCTTCCTGAGGATATTTTGGAGGCTGCCAATAAGGTGAACATGAACCTATTACCAAGTAAATCAAAAGAAAGATACGAGCAGCAATACACCCAATTAATTCTAATAATACCTTATTTAAAAATATAATGTTTCTTTTTTCTAAATTATGTTACTAAAACAATAAATGTTCTAAGTTAGGGCTTTTTTTAAATTATTTCCTTCCTATTAATTTTAACCAATCGCTATCAAGGATTGGTATGTCAAATATAAATTTTAAGTGGAAAAATTACTTAACAACTGTCAACTTAGCTGTCAGCAGTTTTTCCGGAAAAAAATAGAAAAAATTTCATGCAAGTTTAACAAGTTGCCTTGTAAAAACAAACTTGATTGTTTCTATGCTGTGTTGCTATGTACCGTTACCAACAACAAAGATCACAAACGACGCTTACGAATTTATTAATTTTTTAACTGAAACTCGTACGGTACGTTGGTACAAATCCCTGTCAAACAAACGAACGTCTAAAATAACAACAAATAGATTGTTTTTGACAGCAAATTCAGCATGGCAATCCAATCGTAGCACTGGATGGTTTAAAAACCTTCCTGTTGGAAGAAATGAACTGTCAAAATGGACCAAAGACGCAGCCCAAAAAACAGGTATGAACACGACAGAAGTTAAAATATCTAACTATTCTATGCGATCAACTGCTGTTACTAATCTAGCAAAGGCCGGTGTAGGCGAGCAGCAACTCATCAAAATCACAGGGCATTCTAAAGCTGCGTCTATCCAACCGTATCTACAAATGGACAGTCAACATCATTCAAATATCATCACTGCTTTAAGAACCGTCCAAAATAATGTACCATCTACAAGCTTCGAAGCTCCCTTGAAAAACAGAAAATAGACGCTTCTTCGAGCCAACACCATCAATCGTTTGACACTCCTCACAGCAACAATAGAGAGAGAATAGTGCTACTACAAACATAATTAAAAACAATTTTACCGATATGGCTAACAATACTTCTTAACCTACAATAATTGTAATTTTTATATTAATTGTAATTTAAAATAAGTTTGAAGTAATTACCTTTCCTAGCTTGAAAGTTATATTGTTCTTAATAATTATTGTTCTTATTGTTTTAATTAAAAAAAAATGTATTAAAATAAAATGTTTATTTAACTTAGAAAATAATCTTACCAAATATCCCTCGTCTATCTAATTTGTCCTGTGGAAAAATTGGAACACTCGTTTCTAAGTAATCTGTTTTAACAAATAGCATTCGCGAAAGTGGAAAAATCCTCGTCTTCGACTCGGATTTTTAAAACCACTCTCGGTCATGCTATTTGTTAAAACAAATTACTTAAAAACTCGTTTTTTCGAATTTCTCCGGAAAAATTAAATGCACTAGGGATTTTCAGTTGACTTACTGGACGACCTTCCACCAATCAAAAACCAGCAGAAGGTTATGTAAGTCAGCTTAGTAAGCTACTGCAAGAAATACACGAAGGCTATTTAATAAGCTGCAAAAAGAAAGTGACCGTATGAAGTCCCGCTATAACTTGAAAGCTAATCAACGAGGATTCCTGGTCGGTGAAAAAGTTTGGTGCACTTGTTAGAAAAATTACTATTTTGATATCGGCATCCTAGACAATAGTAATTGTGAAATTGGACAGCTGTCATCCGATTATTATTTATTTTAAATGTACTTATAATAATCACTATTTATGTCAAAAAGAATGTTAACACCTACTTATTACTTATTTATGCACACACTCGTGTGACTTGTTCGTGCACAAACCTCACACTCGTGTGCAAAAGGTCTTATTCAAAACTTGTTGCATAATATACTATTATCGCACTGCATAATTAAAAAAAATCAATTCATGTGTTTGCATCCACGCAATGCAAAAAATATATTTATTGTTTCTATATTTTGTTACTTTTTTTAATTTGATTTTTGTATCAAAAATAATTTGCTAGAAAAAAAATTTGTACCTAACACGTGCAGAGAGTGTCTTAGTGCACTTGACGGCTTCCCCGAACTCCACTTTGCGTTGTTCTTGCAACTGTCGTAGTGTGCGCTAAAAGACCACTTTCCGTACTTGTTAGGTAATAGATATTTGTGCAACTAGTTGGGAAAAGCACTTTTTTTCGTAACGAGGAGATTTCTTGCTATGTGAGTTATGAAAAATAGTGTTTTCCAACGCGTTTCACACAATATTTTTTCTAATTTTAAATATGATATGATTCTTTTTAATTCTTTTGAATTTTGACAAGTGACACTTTTAAAACTCAATAAAGTTGTCAAATATCTTACTTTTTATAACCAGTTGCGAAAAATTTTTCTTTTCGTAACTAGTTATAAAAAGTAAGATATTTCGACGTCAATGAGTTTTGAAAAGTGTCACTTTAAATGTCAAAATAAGGAAAATAACTATTACCTGCCACTATTAAAAATATAGGCACTTATCATAAATTTAAATTGTCCGTCCAAAACTCATTGTTGGGAAATATTTATTATGTTTTGTCTGAATACTTTGAAGATAATTGAGAATAGATTTATTGCCTTTTTTCCTCAGAATATTATACAATTTATTATATTATTTTTTGTTGTTATTATAGTTTTATCTTAGTCTGTTTTGTTAAAAAGATCTATATTTTTATATGACAATAAAGAAATATTACTATTATATTTTTTTTAAATCCAAACGTCAAGAAATTATAAATTATTATGTGCGACTATGACAGAGTATGTTGTGTCTGCGTACCCTACGTCTTTCTTAAATTGTCTTTTCCTTTTAAGTTTATATTACCAAAGATAGGGAGAGTAACTTGATACAATCGTTTTCATAAAAACCCCCCAGGGGATGCAGAACTACAAGGGTGGACTAACTGATGGCCATGTCCGGTTTGAACTAATACAATTAGGAACTTATATTGACACTGACGCAGTAAATTTAAAAGATGGCGTAGTTATATTGGATAAACAATTTAAGTTTTATAAATAGGTAATATAAAAAATTAACTTAACTTTTTATAAAAATAACTTAAAATATGGATTTAATTTTTAGTGTCAAAATGCCTTCCTTTATTAAAATAAGTACTATAATAATTTTATTATAGTACTGAGTACTATAATGAATAGGCAAAAATATGAAAAAAAATATCGAAAACAACAAAATTTAACGATTAATTTTCTGGTTGTTAATTTGTAAATTTTGCAGAGAAATTAATCGGTTAATCATAATGATAATTTTCCTCCAAGAATGGATACCGAAATTATTTTTTTATTTTCGCGTAAGTTTTTTTATATATCTTTTAGCAACTGGGGCGTTTAACAGTGCCAGCAATGAAGCCGAAGACCTTCGAAAACAGTGACCAGTGTATTCGACAGAATAAGGTAACTTAAAAAAGGAAGCAATTGTTGCTGTTTCTGAAGGACAAAAAAAAACGAGAATTTTCGGTATCGTTGGGTCTCATTGCTGCATACTCGTACGTTTAAACCAATTACACCATATTTACTCCTTCGACATCGCCAAGTGTTAAAAATAATTTTCGGAAAACATTGGTTTTTGTACTAGGTGTTACAAAAATTCTAAAAGTAGTCCCTTTATCGTGTACACTTTCCATTCTTAAGTTTCTTAGCTCCTCTCTTTGGCATGCTCCACTTATACCTATTATCATTGACACATTAAATAGCAAAAATTTTTCATTCTTCTTCTCTTGTAAAAACTTTGGGTAATTTTTTACTTACCGGAAGAAAGAGAAATTTTAAAAAGTTTGTAGTTTTGAGGTTATGGTCCGAGTGGGGCGTTATAACATAAAAACTAAACGTGTCCGACAAAATTTGACTTCAGATTCGTGATCAGCGCCCCAAAAAAACCCAGTATACAAAATTTCAATATAATCGGCCGTGGGCCCAGTAAGTAAAAAATCAATACTTTCTTTAGTAAAAATTCTAGACTATTTAGTTTTGTAAGAATCAGAGTTTCGTTTTAAAAACTTACTTATGTCAACATTTTTTTTTAATTGACAACGTGCTTCGTAACATCGAGTAATAACTCCATAAACTTGAAGACTTTTTCGTCACTGATTGTTCTTTGAAATAAGCTAAACGTAGGTATCTTTTCGTGCTCAATATTCTCAACATTTTCTTGTGACACCACCTTTTAATATTATTGGCATAGGTTTTTTCGTATACGCATTTAGACTTTTCAGGCATTCATCCAGCAACTGCACAATTAGCTTAATGTTCAATTTTTGGGGGTAAATCATTAATTTTACAATGCTCGATAAACGTTTTAATAAATTTAATTTTGACAATGACATGAGAATACAGGTTAACAATTCCGTTGTTACCTTAGGTTGCTACGCATATGACTGAAATTAAGCTACGTTTACATCACTTACTCAAAGGCACAAGAATTTTTTTTTTAAATCGTAGGAATATAAAATTTTGTATGAATTTCAGAACATAAACAATCATTATGATCCTTTTAACATAAATATTCATTATACATACACTAAATTGTTAAAAAAAAAAGAAATTAAAGGTATGTACGAAATAAATTAGGTGAAAAAATTTTTTTCGTATAATTTTTTTTCTGTAGTCATCTTATGTTAATAGATAAATTTCCTTACTTAAATACATGTAACCTGTCAATAGTGCAAAAACTTAACGTTATTTTTAACCTTTTAGTCTTACTTGTGAATAGGAATATCCTTAAATGGGATTATTTCTTATGACATTTAAAGCTTTTGTATAAGGACTCGGACCAGGTAACCACGCGATCTTTTGTTTCCGACTTTATTAATGGAAAGTTCACTCTGACCTTTGGATTTTGATTAAATTTGAGTATTTTTAGTCCTATTGCAGAAAATAGGCATATATAAGGCCACCCTTATATTTCAGGTCTTTGATCCTATTTATATACTAAATGTGTACGCAATTTTAATTTTAAATATATATATATATATATATATATATATATATATATATATATATATATATATATATATTATATATATATATATATATATATATATATATATATATATATATATATATATATATATATATATATATATATATATATATATATATATATATATATATATATATATATATTTGTATATATATATATCATGTACAAATCACCTTTTAAAAACTTTCAAAATATCTTAAAAATATTTTAAAATGTAATAAACCAAAATCAATATTATATAAAAGACTCATGGCATTTTAAAAAAAAAAATTAAATCAATTAGTCTCCAGAAAATCATTTACTTATATCCTTAGATGTGGTTTCACTTTACACAAATATCCCTATAAACCTGACCAAAGACATTATTAAAAAAAAAGTGGATCAAATAAAATTACAAGATTTCCCTAGAAGACTTCTTAGAAGCTGTCAAAAAACATTAAATTCGACCTTTTTATATAACGGAATTATTACAAACAAATCGACGGATGTGCTATGGGGCCCTCTATCTCAAGTGTAGTAGCACAGCTAGTCCTTGAAGATCTTGAGGAAACAATCATAAATAAAAAAACTAATTTCTTCCCTTTTTCTTCCGGTATTTGGGGCGACTGCATAACATCCGCTCCACAAGACAAGTTAGATAACCCCCTCAAAACGTTTAACAGTTACCACAATAAATTGCAGTTTACAATGGAAGTAGAAAAACACAACCAAATTAACTTCCTTGATCTAACGTTACACAATAAAAACAAAAAAAATAGAAACGGAAGGGGGACAAAAAAGAAACCTGGTCAAAAGATTTTAAATTTTAATTTTCCCCAAAACCCCTTATCTAAAAAAAACAGTTATCATAGGTCGGGGCCCATAGGGCAAAAAAAATTAAGTGATCCTAATTTTAGAAGGAAGGCAATCGAAAAACCAAAAATCCTTAAAAATCAAATAATTACCCCGAACTTTTTACACTCTTTTTTAAAAAAAAAAATTCATCAATTTTATAATAGTACACCAAAACCTAAAAAAAAAAGTGCCAAAACAACACATCTCTTTTTACCATCCCCTACCAAAATTATCTGAAAACCTGAAAAAAAAATTTCCCAAAAAAAAAAACAGTGGCTCATAAGGGGCACAATCTTCTTAAACAAAATTTCATTTTATCTAAAAGAAAAAATTGACAAAAAAAAAAAAGTAATATAATTTATGAGATCCCTTGTAAAAACTGCCAAAATGTGTACATTGGGCAAACTACCAAAATATCTGAAAAACAGACTTAATGCCCCCAAATACGACAAAAAAAAAAACAGCTCTCACAAATCACACACAAGAAAAAAAACCTTCTTTTGGGGCTTCAATAACAAAAAAAATTCCCCGAAAACTGAAAGTAATCCCAAAAAAAGAATTTCAGGAAATGATATGTATAAAAAAAAAGAAAAAAAACAGTAAACCCAAAAAACCGATACAAAAAATTTAAGCAAATTATACTAAAACCCCCCAGTTGATTTCTAGCATATTACAAAAATATTAAATTTAAATAATAATAAGAATAACATATTTAAGAAAAAAATTTAATCAACAAATATACTTAAATCTCTAAATGCTGCCACCTGTTACCAATACCATTAAATTGATACTCTACCATGAAAAAAAATTTAAAAAAAACTCCGTAATTTTAATGCAGTGGATTAACATATATTTTGTTAATATACCATAGATGTTATCGGGGTTTTTACAAAAAAAATAAATTCCTTAATTTTAAATTAAAAAAAAAAAAAAAAAACTATAACGGCTGATCCTTTTTTGGGGGGGAAATTTTTTAAATTTTGTCGCTATGTTTGTAATATGTGTATACAATAATCGTTTGAGTGATCGTTTGAAAATGTGTTTTTTGTTAAATTTTTTTAAAATGACTACTTGGAAATCTCTACTAATAAGGTAACTATAAATTTTTTTTTAAATTTGTCACAGCTCTATTGTGTTTTTCTCTTTGCATTGCAGACATTCTGATGAAGGCCTCATACTAAGAGCCCCAAAAGTTAATTTTAAAAATTATATTTTATTAAAAAAAAATTTTTTTTTTTTCTGCCTTTAAACCCCCCAAAATACTAAATAATAAAACAAATACCTAAACAAGGCAAAAAAAGAAACCACTTTAAACTATATATATATATATATATATATATATATATATATATATATATATATATATATATATATATATATATATATATATATATATATATATATATATATATATATATATATATATATATATATATATATATATATATATATATATATATATATATATATATATATATATATATATATTCTGCCGATGGCCAAAAAAAAAGTTGTGAACGTTTTACAACAGACATTTGTGGAATTTTCAGCCACACTTTCCCGAATAGCCTGAATATTCTCAACGGAATGAGCTGGACTTCCCCCTTTTTTTTGGGTTTTTAAAATTTTTGCACAGATCCGGTAGTTTAAATTTAAAAGCACTTTTTGGGGAAAATTTTTCTTTTTGAGGGACGTTGTGTCCCCCCCAAAATCCCGAATTCGCCGATATGTGGGTCTCACAGAAGACCCATTTTGAAAACACGTTTTTATAATGTAAACACGTTGTTGACAGTATAAAAGGCCCCCTTTAAAAATTTTATTGAATTCCACAATGCAATAAAATCCGAATTACCAAAAAATTGAGATAAGAAAAAATAGCAAATAAAAAAAGAAAACTTTTTGGAAAATTCCCAAAAAAAATAAATAATATATATATATATATATATATATATATATATATATATATATATATATATATATATATATATATATATATATATATATATATATATATATATATATATATATATATATATATATATATATATATATATATATATATATATATATATATATATATATATTTTATATATATATATATATATATATTTTTTTTTTTTTAAAATACTTCAAACCTGTTGATTTTAAAATAATAAAAAAAGGGGGGGAAAAAAAAAATGTTTTTTTTTTTTAAATTTTTTAAAATTTAAAAAATTTTAAAAATTTTTAAAAGTTTGTTAAGGGGCACTTATAAAATATAGAATGGGTAGTGGTTTTTTCGATGATGTCGAAGAACAATAGAAAAATTTTTTCTATCATTTTAAAAAAATTTAGCATTATGCCAACGTCATCGTACTTTTAGGGGTAAATTTCCAATACTACCTTTAGTCTATTTGTTTTTAGTGTTGACTTTAGAATATTTCATGCTAACTCTAGTGGCTTATGCCTTTCCTTAAATATACAATGTCTGGGGTTTTCACCTTTAATTATTATTTTTTTCAATTTGGTAATTTACTCCTTATTTTTTTGCATTACCCTTTTTCTTATTTTTAAAATATAAAATACAATAGCCTACTATAGAATGATTTTTATTTTTTTTTTTGCTAAATCTTATCAAAATGGCATATGTATATGTACAGGGTGACAATTTAAAAACTTGAATGGGGATATTTTGGGGAAAGAAAAATGAATAAAAAAACCCCCTTTAAAAAAGTTTCTAAAAAACTAAGGGGGAAAAAAAACAAGCATATTACCCCCCCCTTATCAGCAACCCCTTGGACAGGGTGAGATAGACTCCTAGAATCGTAAATAGCAAGGGGGTCGAGTGATAATCATTTTGAAGTTCTTGGAAAATGCTTTCCAATGATACCATAAAAAGCTACATTTCAGAAAATTCTTCTCTGTTTATCAAGGAAAACAATAAATAAAACAAAATTTTGAAATTGTTTATTATTATTTAATTAAATTATACAAAATGATTACTACTGATATACTGGCATGTCTCTTAAGAATTCCAAACATGTCAAGCCCGCAGGTATTTTGAATTGGTTTAGTTGCTATGATTTTTTGCCGAAAAAACGGGTTGTTTATAAATTGCATTTTATTATCACAAAATTTACTTTAAAAGTAACTTGTACTAGTAGTATTATTTTCGGTTCAGTTTAAACGAAAAGAAGGCACTTCTTATCTTTAACAATGGTGTACAGCACACTGAACGTGTAGACATTATTTTCATTTATGGTTCCCAGGATAAATGTTTCTTAAGGACAGCTAACGTTTTAAGGGAAAGGCATCCAGGCCAAAATGTAAGCCCGGAGAATGTTCGCCAATTAGTAGCCAAATTTGAAGAAACTGGTTCTGTCGCGAATAAAAAGAGAAATCAACCGAGAATAGTCAACGAAGCAGCGCAAATTGAAATTCTGGGTCTTTGCAATAATTAAACCGCTATCAACTCGTCAAGCGGCTGTAGCAACTGGATTATCTCGTGAATCAATAAGAAAGGTACTTAAATTTCACAAGTTTTATCCCTATAAACTGCAGATACTGCAAGAACTTAGTGACGACGACCCGGACAGAAGAATCCGTTTGTGAAATAATGACAGATAGAATTATGGCAGAACCTCAACTAGTTAAAAATATTTGCTTCAGTGATGAGTGTACCTTTATTTAAATGGGCATGTTAATAAGCAAAACTGTCGTTACTGGGATAACGAGAACCCACATGTATTTAGAGAAGGGCATACCCAGTACCCCCAGAAAATTAATGTTTGGGCTGGTATATTGGGAGACGGTAGTATCGGCCCAATATTTATACCAGGAAATTTAAATGAGGACATGTATGCTGAAATGCTACAGAGGTCTATCGAACCACTAATAGTGCGAGAATTAGAAAATCAGAGGGACATACACGGAAATTTATCTTTATTAGAACGCTCACTACATTTCCAACACTATGGAGCACCTCCTCATTATGTAGTTCCCGTTAAGCAATGGTTGGATGATCATTATCCTAACCAGTGGATTGGAAGAAGAGGTCCTGTTGAATGGCCACCTAGATCCCCGGACCTAACACCTCTTGACTTCTTTTGTGGGGTCACCTAAAATCTGTAGGGTTTTTAAAACGCAACCTGAGTCACTAGAGCAACTCCAGAATAGAATATTTCAGGAATGCCGTGCTATATCCAGAGAAACATTTGTAAATGTACGTGAAGAGTTTGAAAATAGGCTTTATTATTGTCTTCAAAACAACGGAAATCATTTTGAACATTTAATTAAATAATAATAAACAATTTCAAAATTTTGTTTTATTTATTGTTTTCCTTGATAAACAGAGAAGAATTTTCTGAAATGTAGCTTTATGGTATCATTGGAAAGCATTTTCCAAGAGCTTTAAAATGATGTATCACTCGACCCCCTTTCATTTAAGATTCTAGGGGTCTATCTCACCCTGTCCAAGGGGTTGATAAGGGTGGGATAATATGCTTGTTTTTGTTCCCCCAGTTTTATAGAAACTGTTTTAAGGGTTTTTTGATTCATTTTTCGTTCCTAAAATATCGCCATTTCAAGTTTTTAAATTGTCACCCTGTATATGCCTCTGACAGTGATTGAAAATAAACATGTCAACAAGTTTAAACTCATTTTGAGACTTTGGGGGCATTTTCAGCGGACAAATTTTTTCTCGCCGAAAGCGTTCGTGAAGATCTAAGAATTGCGCCACAAATGAAAACTGTACAGATTTATTTACAGCTTTGGGTACTCTTCTTCAGTTATTGGACTATATAATAAATTGTTGGTTGCAGCTATATTTAAAATATATTATTATGCTAGCGCCCAAACACACGTCCTGGTGAAGCAATTTCATTTTTATATATTTTTATTTACACCAAAACATGCTTTCTAATAAGCATTGTAAACGTTTATAGTTATAGACAAAATAAAAATATTTAGATTCCCTATCATTACAAAAACCCAACAAAAAAGAAGTTTTTTTTTTCGACAAATGATAATCTAAACTTTTTTTGCTAAAAACATTAAGAAATCACCCTCTTAAATATTTCAGGATACCTAAGAAACACCCTGTATATTGTCTGGAGAAACTGATATCGTCTTTGTAAGAAACCCGATATTGTATTAGTAAAATAACACTAATCCGTCTCGATCATTAAATTTAAAGAATAAAGAATGTGGTTTAATTATATAATACTAATATGTGAAAAGATTATTTACAAGGTGATTATGTTTTAAACAGACCTTTTTTTGGATATTTTTGATCAACACAGAGACTCTGTTGTTTGTTAAAATAATCACATTCGCTGTAGCCGACGTTTTGATATCTAGTAGGTCTACAGCAGATGTGATCGTTTCTAATAATGACAATGATGAAACATTTTATGTTACCGTCATATTTGAAACTGGAGTGTACGAAATGTTTTCTGTATTATCTATACATGTAATTAAATAAATCACATTATTTATAAATCATAAATAAAAAAAACAAAACCATTTTATTAATTATTAATTTACACAAGTGCACCCTCTGCATTTGCTAAACTTGTATAATAACATAACACAATAACAATTATTTATTTATTTATTTAATAATTTTAGATACTTGCTAGTGCATAATGTTTTTCTCCATAGCCTTGTTTACATAAGGTGGACCAAATGTTTAGTTCGTTTGTGTTTTTGGTAACAATTGCATATACGGTTTTCTGCTATTTTTGGATTTTATGAATTTTTTTTAATAAAATTACATTTAAGTATCCTTTGGGATAGCAAATATACTACCGGAGAAGAGAAAAATTTTTTTTTTCAACCAAATAAACTTACTGGATCTTGGAGGAATTTGAGTGCTGGGAGGGGTAAAAACGTATAAATTGATAATTATTTAGTTAAACATAAAACACAGAAACAGAAATCTATTGACAAAATACGCAGAAAAATCGGGAAAAACAACTTTTAATTTAAATTTAAAAAAATATAGGTTAGAAATAAATCTAATATCTGATAACACATTCTTTTACATTGTCAAATTCAAAAATTATCAACAGTGTTGCCGGACTTAATAATTTTCGGCCATCAAATTTGATATTCTGGTTTTGTCTAAAATATAATTGGGATAAATAAAAAGCTGTTTGCTTTACCAAAACTAACCATGACCGACTAGGGGCTCGAATTTGTTAAACAGTTGGTCATGGTTAATTTTGGTTAGTTAAAGCGGCTTTTTATTTTTCCCAATTATATTTCGGACGTGAAAATGCGGGGAACGTTTGAAAACCCTGATTTAACACTGCCGCTGACGTTCCTTATCATAATGGGGAGTTTTCGCATTTATGGAGAAAATCAATGGTAATTTTAAATTTTCAAATAAAATAAAAATATTAAAACACATAATTTCTCTTCTCCGATAGTATTTTGCAATCCCTAAGGACACTGGAATATGACTATATAAAAATTTTAATATAATCCAAAAATAGAAGAAAACAGTATATGCAATAATTACCGTGTTTTTTTCATGGGTATTAAAATTTGCTTCTAAAATTTGAATCTTCTTAACTCGGGTAGATCAAATATGATTTTCTTCGGTCTAAACACGTTTGTCCTTTTTGGTGGACAAAAGTGACAGCTTTGATCTTTGACAGGTCAAGTTTCGCGATATACAAGGTGTTTTCTAATTGAATGTCAATATTTATGGGGACGATTTTTGGGTCCATATTAAGAAGAAAACTTTATATGAACGTTGTCCTAAACATCTTAACTTTTGAGATACAGGGTGGGAAAATTTTTCAAAAATAAATCATTTTTTTATTAATATCTTAATAAAATTTAGATATTTTAATAAAATATGGCATACATGGTACTACTTTCCAAAAGGATTTTTGGGGGGTATCACATTTTTTAAAAAAATTACCTGCCTGTTTTGGAAACATTGATGGTATATGAAAATTATTTTTAAAATTCCCAATCATTTCTAAGCAAAGTTAATCACCTAATTTTTTTCAATTTAATGTAGGTTTCTAATAAAAAAAATTTCTTGCATGATCAAAATTTTATTGGTAAACAATATCGCCATGCAGAGAAATATCTAGATTTAATTTTCTAGGTAAAAACCGTGCGTCCAAATAAAAAAATTAAGATTAAAAATAGAAACAATAATTCAGCTAAAAAAAATTAAATCTATATATTTTTCTGCATGGTGATATTGTTTTCCAATATGATGCAGAGAAACGGTTTTTATTTTTTTTTTAGCGAAAACCATACATCGGCTTGAAAAAAAATCAAGTGATCAACTTTTCCCAGAAACGATTGGTGATTTTAAAAATATTTTGTATTTTAAGAGAAATTAGTGGTGTACCATCAATGTCTGCCAAAATAGGCAGGTCAAATTCCGTATGAACGCCACTGGTGGAAATAAAAAAATGTGGTACACTAAAAAATGCCTTTCGCTACATAGTAGCATATATGATGCCAGTTCAATAAAACATCTAAAGTGGCATTACAAATATTAATAATTATTGATTTATTTTTAAAGACTTTACCACCCTGTTTAAGACATACGTTTATATAAAGTTTTCTATTTAAAATTGACCCAAAAATCGCCCCTTTAATATTGACATTAATTTAGAAAACACCCTGTATATTAAGAGAGATTGATATTTCTATTTTCATTTACTTTGTTTATTTTTACGGCGCATTTATAATAAAAAGTAGATTAATTATAAAAAATCAAAATTTAGGCCTTTAAAAAAAAAAAAAATATATTTTTTCAACGAAATTTTCATTTTCTTGCATCTTAAGGATATTGTCGTTTTTTTTTTTAAGTACATTAAAAAAAAACAATTTAAAAAATTAATATGATTTTCTCGATTTTTACAAGAAATAAAAAATTTACAATTAAACGAGAAAAAATCCAAACCTATTTTTGAGCTAACCAGAATTAACAAACCACAACTTCGAAACAATTATCTTGTTCTGGTTAGTTACAAAATAGGATGGATTTTTTTCTCGTTAAATTGTAAGTTTTCTATTTCTTGTAAAATGAGAAAAATTATATATATATATATATATATATATATATATATATATATATATATATATATATATATATATTTATATATATATATATATATATATATATATATATATATATATATATATATATATATATATATAAATTTATTATATATATATATATATAATATATATAATATATATATATATATATATATATATATATAATATATATATATTGGTCCTGAAACACCCCGTTTATGTAGCCTTTTTATCACTGAAATTTTCATATTTTGAGATTACCTTTCCACGGTGATTTAAAAATAATTTTGGTTATACGGGTGTCGAAAAAAGGTGACGTTAGATGGTGTTTTTTAAATGGAACACCGTGTTTTTTTTTGTATATTTAGGTACTTTGAGTCAACTATCTTTCTCTTTTGTCAACATCGGTTCAGTAATTTCAGAGAAAAAAAATAAAATATAAAAAAAATTGGCACCATTGTATTTAAAATTGAAAAAAAAATGCCCATGGGCTTGATTAATATAATTAAACAAGGAACTTTTAATAGGGTTAACGTCCCATGTCATGTTGGTTAATTCGAACTGACAGGGGTCCAAAATTTAGTGTCAAACCTTCAATTGAAAGATTTATTTTTTCTTATTTTAAATACACCCCTTATATTTTTAGGGTCGTTAGATGTAAATTAAAAAACAAACATTTTTCTGATTATAATTTATCAAAATTCCTTATTAAAAGTTATTCGTTAAAAAATTTTATTTTTGCATGTATTTTAATAGTAATACCATTGAATAAAAATCATAGGTGGCTAGAAAAACAATTTATTGATATTTAAGTTTCCTAATAACGTTAATTATTACCTAGAAATTTTTTGAAATTACAAAAAATGTTAGCCGAAAGTATTAAAAATTAAAATTCGGTTTATTTAACTTTTAAAGGTTTTTTAAATTAATTTTATTTAATTAATAAATAATAATTATTTACTCGAATTTTCATAATATGTCAGACTAACAGTTTGTAGTTAAATAAACTCCAATGTCAATAAATTGTTTTTCATTAGCCACCTTTCATTTTTATTCAATGTTATTGCTATTAAAATAGATGGAAAATGAGTTTTCAACGAATAACTTTTTAATGTGTCAGGAATTTCGATAGGGTTATAATTAGAAAAATGTTTGTTTTTTTAATTCTAGATCTAACGACTAAAAATATACGGTCTATTTAAAATAAGAAAAAAAAAAAGTGCTATCAAATTTGAAGAGTTTGACACTTTCCCTGCTTAATTAACCAAAAGACATAAGCATATTAACCCTATTAAAAGTTCCTTGTTTAATTCTGTTAATCATGCCTATGGGTATTTTTATTTAATTTTAAAATACAATGGTGCAAAACAGTTTTTATATTTTTTTTTTTCTGGGAAAAACTGAACCGATGGGAGGAAGAAGGAAAAGGGTCCTAAATTTTAAAAAAAAAACACAGTGTTCCATTTAAAAAATGCACCAAAACTTGACGTCACACTTTTTCGCCCCTTGTAACCAAAAATTTTTTAAATGCACCGTAGGTTAAATAACGTCTGCAAAATATGAAAATTTTACAGTGAATAAAAATGAGCTACATGGGGAGGGAGGTGGAGGACCCTGTTTTATATATATATATATATATATATATATATATATATATATATATATATATATATAATAAAATATATATATATATATATATATATATATATATATATATATATATATATATATATATATATATATATATATATATATATATATAAAATATAAACAGTATATCCACGGAAAAGGTGTTGGAAAGGAAAAACTTTTTTATTTTTGGATTTTATGAAAAAAGCTACTTTTGATAAAAAAATTTTTCTACTTCTTAGAGTAAGATTGGAATAGAAACATTAAACATATTTTAGGTGTTAAAAAATTAAAAAAACTTAAAATAGCAAAGAGTAAAGTGTATTTTTTTTGAGAAGATATGGAAATAAGTTACAGGGAAAAGTTGTTCAAAATTAAAAGTTAGTCTCTAATACCAATTTTCGAAAAAATCGGCCTACTTTTATTTATTTGTAATAAAATTTATTTTAATGTCAATTTAAATTTTTAATATCAATGTTATCAAATTTTTTGCTGTAAAGTAAGCCTTTAAAGCTGACGATACTACGGCTAATGAATTATAAAAGCGAAGTGTCAATAAAGCTTGTCACTATCAACGCCTACTAGTACAAAAATGTGTTGTTAATTTGGAATTAGTTAATTGATATTAAAATAATTTTTATTGCAAATTAATAAAGGTAGGGATTTTTTTCAAAAAATTTTTAAATTTTAATTTTGAACAATTTTCTAGAATTTTCATAAAAAATTGTTAGACTACCTTTTAATTTTGAACAACTTTTCCTAGTAACTTTTTTCTATATCTTCTCAAATAAATGCACTTTACTCTTGTATCAATTTAAGTTTTTTCAATTTTCTAAACACCGCGTATAAAATATGTTAAATGTTTCTATCCCAATCTTACTCTAAGAAATAGCAACATTTTTTATCAGGAGTAGCTTTTTTCGATAAAATCAAAAATAAAAAAGTTTTTCCTCTTCAACACCTTTTTCGTGGACATACATATCATGTACTTTTGAAAAAAAATACAACCATATCCTTAAGAAGCGAGGAAATTAAAATTTCGTCGAAAAACTTAAAAATTTATCATTTTCGGCTCTTTTAATGGCCAAAAAGTCATATAAATTTCAATTTTCTATAGTTTAGCTATTTTTTTAAATCATAAATGCACCTTGCAAACGGACAAAATAAAAAAGTCCGATATCTTTATTTTTAGATTTTTTTATACCAAAAAATAGGGTGGACCGCACTTCCAAATTATAATCCTAATTGATCCTCGCGGTGTAAACTAGGCTAATTTAGCTGCCGTGAGGCATTCTTAACCTCACTCTTTGCACAGCCCTAAAACTAGGTAAAATCTATAAGTTCACTCTGTATCTTCATTTACCCATTTAATGTCACACACTCACTTTTTCTATATAATAACTATATACACAGATGAACACATCTCTTTTTAATTTGTATTTTGTTACTCTATCTATCTCGTCGTCTTTGGATCTATTTCATTAACTATGGCTGAACTTCACAAACGAAAAACGTTTCAAACGAGCATGGCGAGTCGTTCCATTTCAATCCTTTCCCGTCTCGGTTCCAGAGTTCCAAACAGTTTTCTTGCTCGCCGTTTTCGTATTCAAAGTTGTTCGGTTCGCCGGCGTTCCAGTTGGTGAAGGTGATCGGTCGTCCGGTGGACATCCAGAAGAAGTTGCCTTCTTCGGCGAGGTCGGTGCCCGAGGTCCAGAAGTGTTCGTTGCCGAAACCAAAAAAAACATAATACATTTATTATTCTATATACTTATTTTATAAAGAGAAAAGATTTGATGGTTTGTTTGTTTGAATTGCATGGGCTCCGAAATTACGGGACCGATTTGAAAAATTCTTTTTTTCTACTACTGTATAAATAAGAAAACTTTGTGGTCCTAGCAACGCGAATGATAACGAAAGAGAACCTTCGTGTTACCTGGTTTCCCAAGGTTCCCACACGAAAGTAATATTTTCAGCGCCTGGACAAAAAGTAAGAGTAAAAAAAAAGAAAATATGCTTGTGGGAAATATTAGGATTTATTTATAAAAAGTAACTAATTTATGACAAAATATTTTAAAAACAGGTTAGGTATTAACATTAAAATAATTTTGCAATTTGAGCAATTAGCAAAAAAAAATTGGAAGAATAATACTTAATTAACAGTTTTTAAATTTGTTGTTGGGTATCGTTATCACCTTTAACTACGTTAATATTCATTTTTTTGTTACTTTATTAGAGGAAATATTGGTAGGAATTTTGTAAATTTCTTTGAAATTTCCACTTTTACTATGGATGCAGCAATATATCCCTCCGCAACAGAAGACTTCCAACCTCCATGCCTTTTAAAGTCCAAAATATCGACATCCGAAGATTGGCAAGGAACGTAGTTGACGTTCTTCTAAAAGAATGGCCAGTGTATCTACTGATGTCTTCAAGCTTCAAAAACCCGCAATTTCTTTAGGTACATTTGAAATAGGGGTGCTTTCCAATTACTTGATTAACATTTACCTCTTTCATAATGATACAATAAACACATGAATGGGTAACAGACGTCAACGCCATCTATCCAAAGGGGCCCCAAACAACTTCCCTCAACTTACGGTGTCACAAACTTGCCGAGCTGGGGAAAAATGTTACAAACATTTAAAAAATATGCCCAATACTTGTACGGTTTTTTAAAAATAGTGTAGTTAATTTTTTTAATAACTTTGTAGAGATTTCACCTAACGACACTGGCTTCGGTTTTCGCAACCGAGTAACTTAGTTATTAAGGGTTATGAGGTGGTATCCTACTTTTCAAAAGGGAAATTTATGGCATGGGGGGGTCGTTGATATTTGTAAAAAATTGTTTAAAGAGCAAGTTTAAAATAAATAATTTAATAAATAATGGCCATTGAGACACACTGTGAGATTTTGCGGAGTTGGTTTTTGTCTGTATAGTATGCTGCTACCGACCGGGTGGTGGCGACATAGACGTTTTCCTTGATTTCGGTTTTTTTTGTTTTTCAAATATTCTTGGGCGTTATAATAGGCTAATCTTTTTTTGGGGACCTTTTTAAGTAGACTATCTTACTGAAAATAATAATAAAAAAAAACTTTGGGATCCGTTTGACTCTTTTTTTGGCTTAATATAACCACTACAGAGCCCACTAGAATTTTTACCAATAAAAACGGGGGAACCCCTGTCTCCATAATAGATTACTTAAAACAAACATTGACAATGAAATGTATAAGTGTAATATTTTTAATACACATAAGCGAAACTGGACACCTTATGAATTTCTCGTTGCTAAGTGATAATGTGTCATCAGAAAACACATGTAATAAACAAATAAAAGAAAGGTGTTTATCACCTAGTAATATTCAGGCATTTACTAGCATTATAAAACGGGAAAATTGGTAGAAATTCTATGTCTTTCAAGGGAACTAATCATGTGTGGAAGGTATTTGTGGAAAATATGATATATTGCTTGGATTTTCCTTTCCCGTTAGAGTAAATGCTGTTAAAAATTTTGGGCTAAAAAAATTTGGGATACCCCCAATTTTGCAATTAAAATTAGAGTTGGACGGATTATACTGGCTAAAAAAAAACAAAAAAGAAAAATTTTTTTAGAATTATAAATTAAAAAAAGGAAAAATAAAAATAAAATTAAAATTGAAAAAAAAAATTACTATAAAAATAAAATTTTTAACTCTACAAATAAAAGCAAAATAGGGGAAAATTTTAAATAATCAACTTAACAGGCGAAACCCCGGATAATCACACTATTCAATTAACTGTTAATAATGAATTAATCACTGAACCTCACGATGTAGCAAACAAATTTGTAAATTATTTTAGCAATGTCTCAAAAAAAAAAACTAATTAATAAGTAGGTTTCCCCAAATAGTACCTTTTTACAGTAGGTCCCATATTGAGCAATTCAAAGGTCATAAACGCTGATGAGACTGAGATAAGAAACATAATTAGTACCTTTAAAAAAAATAAAAATTTTGGCACTGATGGTATAAATTCTAAACTACTGAAGTCCATTGGGGGGGGGGGTTGGCCCCCCCTACTAACTGATCTCGTAAATTTAAGCTTATCAGGGGCGTTTCCCCAAAAGGTTAAAAGACTTCAAATATAGTTCCAGTCTAAAAAAAAAAAAAAAGAAAACCAGTATAGAGAACTAAAAGAAAATTTTATTTGCCATCCATATTTTCCAAAGTGCTAGGGAAGTTGTTTATCGCCGCAAACCATTTTGTAGGTAGATACGGCATTGTTGAAGAGTGTCAACATGGTTTCTTTCTGGGAAAAAATCTACAGAGACTGCATCGTTTAATCTCTTGAATTTTGTTTAAAAGTTGGGGACAAGGGAAAGTTTGTTGTGGCGTTTTTTTTAATTTGTCAATTGCTTTTGACACATTTTTTGGGTCTTTTCTCATAACAAAACTTTATAATAGGGCATACGGGGTTCTCTTCTTGACTGGATCGAGTCATATATGACTAATCGAAAAAAAATTGTTAAATATGGGGAGACTATTTCTGATACTAAACCAATACACTTGGGAGTTCCCCCAAGGCCCCATCCTGGGGGCCCCACTTTTTTTACTTTATGTTAATGATGTTTCAACCCTTTTAAAAAACTAATAATCTGAAAAAAGTATGGGATGATTCAACTATTGTGGTCGTGTCTCCCCGCTTGGAGGAGCTTGGGGGGGGGGATGATGGAGGTGCAGCATGACTTTGAAGTGTGGTGTAAAAAAAATTTAAATTTTTTTAAAACAGAAAAGACAGTCATTGTTAATATGCATATTCGTAAGCCAGTACCAGACTATTTTTTCCCGAGAACAATGTAAAGGTTTCAAATTCTGTTAAATTCTTGGGTACTTACTTGGATTCAGGCTGTACATTTGATATGCACATTGATCATGTTTGTCCCAGGCTGAACCCGCATACTATGGTATTCTTAAATTAAAAAACACTTTGGGGTAAAAGAGTCTGATAACGGTTTATTTTTTCTGGCTTACACTTTTTTTACTTACAATGTTATTGTCTGGGGCTTCAGTGGTCTGTGTGAGGGGTTTTTTGGTTCTCAAAAAAGAATATTAAGATTAATTTTTAATATGGGATTTAGAGACTCATGCAGATCGACTTTTTTTGATAAAAAAATTTTAACCTTCCCTGCGTTTTTTATATAAATGTCTTATGTTTGGGAATAAAAACCGACATCTATTTACAAGTTTACATTCGAAGAGTAGTACTAGATTAAAGGTTTTTTTTTTGGCCCCCAAAAACAAAACCTCTTTCTATACGCTCGCCAATGTATAATTGTATAAACTTATATAACAATTTAAGTCCAAATCTTAGAACCTTTTTGTGGTGTTAGATTCAAGAGTGAGGGGGGAAAAAGGGTTTTTTGTTGATGGTGCTTTCTACTCTGTAAAAAAAAATTTTTTAAGGCTGAATAACTTGACTTTTTTAATTCAGTCTTTTAATAATATCTATTTAGTTGTAAAATCTTTAAAAAATTCAATCTATTCTAATTTATTCCATTTCAATCCTTTTTTTTTTAAAATTGGTAAATCACTAGATTAAATATCTTCTGGTATTATATTTGTATTATAAGCGCTTTTGCCTTTGAATGTGTATATGTTTATATTGTGTACAACAAGAATTGATTGTGTATACAGGTTTTTTATTGTTTATTTATTCAATAGTACGACTAAGCATGTTATATGTACAAATTTGTTTGTGTTTTATATTTTGTTTATTTAGTTGATAAGTTTTAGCATATTTTACCTTTTTTGTTCTTATATGGGGGCTACTGGTTTTTTTTATATAAATTTTTTTTCGAACCTATGTACATATTATGTACTTAATGGTAATATAAAAATTTTATTCTATTCTATTCTATCTTTGACCGGTTTCGATCTATATCAGATCTCATCAGACAAGCTATTCAAAGGTAAAAAAATCTAAAAATCCTAATACCTTATTCGGTACGCATTGAAACACATGAATGGGTAACAGACGTCAACGCCATCTACTGACCAAAAAGGGCCCCAAACATACTCCTCTCAACCCCTTCGGTGTCACAAACTTGCCGAGCTGAAATAATGTTACAAACATTTGGAAATGTATGCCCAATACTTGTACGGACTATTAACAATAGTGTAGTTAATTTCTTAACTAACTTTGTGAGATTTCACCCCCAAAGACATCTTGGACCGGTTTCGATCTATATCAGATCTCCCCCAGACAAGCTAGTCAAAAAAGGAAAAATCTCTAAAAATCCCCAAAACCTTATTCGGGGCGCATTGAAACACATGAAAGGGGAAAGACCCCAAGCCATCTACTGACCAAAGGGGGCGAAACCTTTCCCCCCTTCGGTTTTTCCCCCAAAATTGCCGAGCTGAAATAATGTTACAAACATTTGGGGGAAAGTATGCCCAATACTTGTACGGACTATTAACAATAGGGGGTTTTAATTTTTTAATAATTTTTGAGATTTTTTCCCCAATCTTTACCCCGGGTTTATCTTTTCAGATCTCATCAGACGTTGTCGGTTAAAAAAATTTTAAAAAAACCCAAACCCTTTTTTTGGTAGGGGTTGGGGAAAACATGAATGGGTAACAGACGTCAACGTCATCTACTGACCAAAGGGCGAAGCCAATCCTCTCAACTTACGGTGTCACAAACTTGCCGAGCTGAAATAATGTTACAAACATTTGGAAATGTATCCCAATACTTGTAAGGACTATTAAAAAATGTAGTTAATTTTTAACTAACTTTGTAGAGATTCATGTGTTTCAATGCGTACCGAATAAGTTAAAATTTTTTTTTAAAAAATTTTTTACCGCCCCCCTTTTCTGATGGTCTGATTATCCCGGGGCCAAAATTGTTAGGTAAAAACTCTACAAAGTTTTTAAAAAATAACTACCTTTTGGGTTAAAGTCCGTACGTAAGGGGATACTTTTCCCCAAATTTTTTCAAAAACCGGCTTTAAAAACCCTAATTTATTTTTTTTCAGTAGACTTAAAGTTGTTCCCTTTTTTTTTAAATGCGTACCAAAAAGGGGATTGGGAAAGAAGATTTTTGCTGAAGAAACCCGATTTTAAAAACTCTACAAATTTAAATTAAAGGTACAATAAACGCTCATCTAGGCATTCCTTGGTCTCAGCAATATATTCCTGTAGAAATCTGACAAAAGGGGCGGCCTTCATCGTTGGTTACTACAAAGTTTTTTTTTTAATTTTTTTTAGACCCCACTATTTTTACTATGGCCACGTCATTTCTTATTTCTACATCACTTAGCTTCATTCTGTTTTTTCGTCTGTCCGGCATGCCCCAGCCACTCCCATAAGGGTTTTTACTTTCATTGCTAAGAAACTTTGATCAGGCGCGTTAAGTAAAAACTTTATGATTTCTTTTTTTAAAAAAATTTTTTTTTTTTTTTCCCTAAAAACCATTTTTTTTCCTTTTTAAAAAAAAGCAACTAGTTTCTTGAACTCCGAAATATCTTGATTTTTGTTTGGGGGAAATTGTTAACTTGAGCATGGTTACAGACCAGGGGTTTTGGTGGTGATAAAGACTATTTTTCTTGAAAATACGCCAACACCACATTCTCGTCAATCCGCCCCATTTTTTTTTGTAGCAAGCCATTCAGAAAAGATTTATATGTTTGATGGTCCCCTCTTTAGAGTTGTCTGGCAGAAGTGAGGCACCCCCAAGGCAGCTGCCTTTTGGATGCCATTTTCATATTCACTTAACTTTTTTAAAAGGGAATGGATTTATACTAAATTAACAATAATTCAAAATCTGACAAGTGCTGATGACAGACAATGTCAACAATAAATGTGTTGCTATGGATTAATTTTGAACAGGTAAAATTTCAAAATCTCTGATATTTCTATTAAAACATGATGTTAATGATTATTAAATTATCTACATAGAACAGTAGCAAAAAAAATATAATACTTAAAAACGATGCAAAGGCCCCTTTTGGGTTGGAGGTTTTAAATACCCCCGGCTTCGCCCCCGGCCATTTAAACCCCCCTCACACCAAAAGTAAACTTTCACATTTTGTAATGAAAAAACTTTCTATTAAAATAATACATTATCCCTGTTGAACATAGGCTAGGAAAGATTTTAGGAAACACATCTTCTAAAGGGGAAAGTGGGGGGGGGTGAAATTTTGTATTGAACTTCATCATTCATATAATTAATGATTAACTCTGCAATAAAAAAAATGTTTTATAAGCTACATTATAAAACAAAGTGTTACCTAATGATTTGTTTTTTTTTTTATCCAGTGAATAAAAGATTAATAACTGTTTATTTATTATCATGGCATTTCATAGTCCACCTACCTTATTACTAAAAAGAACGCATAAAACCTTATCAGTATTTTGAAAAAAAAAAAAATTTTTAAGTGGTCTTAATATTATTTTGTGAGCGACAATATACCTATATAAAAACATATGTTTCCTTACGTAACTTGACATTATCCAAAACTACCTGAAATATTGAATCACTGAATCCCATTAAAATACCTACTTATTTAAGAATTCCACAAATTACTTGATGTTGTTTAATCACTGAAGATCCCACCTTAAAATTCTTTTGACTAAATCCGATGAAACAATGCTGACCATCATCTAACATTTACCTATTTGCTATATAAATGCCTCGCGGTGCATATACTGGTTTTTGAAAGTAAAAATATTTATCTACAACCTTTTAGTTATGAATCTATAACAAAACTAGTTTTTATAATAATAAGAAACAATTAGAAATATCTAAAAATATATTAATTGTTACGATTTTTGAAAGTGTTAGACAATGTAATGGTTTTAAAAATACTCAAATCTTGGATTTTCATTGTGTATTAATTGATACACAACGTTTCGGTTAGTGATGTATCTCCAACCGTTTTCAAGTGATAACTAAAAACTATTCTTAAGAAACCACATGTGAAAGAACTGCGATGGAAAGTTAAAACGGTTTTCGAAACAAAACAAAGCAACCCCATCAATATTACTTAAAACGAATTAGTAGCTCCTAAAAACCTTTAAAATGCCACTGTAGTCATGGATATATTCACCTACGATGGAAAAATAGACGAAGTCCTTCAAAATACAGATCTTTTGATCAAGATCCAACACCATCAATAGAGAACACAACTTACAGGACCTTAAGGAAACACAAAAAATTTCTTAAGGACGAAACTGGAACAACTTTAAGACCTAGACTAGAGTTGCCGCGAGACACGAGATACGAGACGTCTCGTCTCGTCTCGTGTCGAAGCCATTTTGTCTCGTCTCGAGAGCATTTTGTCTCGAATTTCGAGACGAGACGAGATAAAATCCTTCGAGACAAGCTCGAGACAGAAAAAATTTTAATGATTAAAAATTAAAGGGGTGAAAAAAATTGTAATAAATCTCCAACAATATATTTCTAGTTCTTAAAATTATACAGGTTGTTTAAGATTTAGTATTACAAACTTTGACAGCAGTTGGATCTTAAAAAAATAAGATTTTATAAACATAGGTCAAGAAATGCATCGTTTCAGAAATACTATAAATAGGTGTTAAAAAAGAAGCTAAAATTAATTGTTTAAAAAAAGTATTTCACCCTGTGTTTTCTTATTTTTTAATAATTTTGAATATTTCCCCTCATGTACATATTTTCCCATAAAAAAAGTGGTATTAGGGAAAAAAATTCAGCGGAAATTCCTCGTCGTCTAGGCAAGGGGGTTTTTACTTACTGTCAAATTGACAATACGAAATTTTTAAATAATATTGACGGTTTGTTAAATTAATATTTGATTTTTAGTAAATAAACTTTATCTTTTTTAATTTGTGAAATATTTCCCCAAATCCCGCCGTGTTTTAAAAATTTTCCCAGAAAATTTTTTTTCCATCCCCTTTTTCCCTTTTAAAAAAATTCACTCGTCCCCCGGACTGGTGAAATTATGAGAAAACACCCTATCGTAAAAAAATCGGAATTTTTAAGCCTCGGGGTTTTCCCCCCAAAAAACTTAAAAAAACAACTATTTTGTCTCTTGATTTTTTTTTTTTTTTTAATTTTCTTTTTTTTAAAAAAAAATTTAAAAGGGGCTTTTTATCCCTTTTTTAAAAGTAGGAGTTTTATTTTTCTTCTCAAAAAAAATCAAATAACGAAAAAGCTGTTTTTATTAAAATAATTTTTTTAAAAAAATTTGTACAAATAAAGCTTCTTTTTAACTTTACTACCCTGCGTATTTCCAATTTCGAAACGATACATATTGGGGCTTATGTTTTTTGAAATCTAACTGCTGTTCGATTTTCAAACTATTGCTTAAACCCCCCTTTATAATTATGGGAAAAAAATTTTGGGGAAAAATTTTACCTGTTTTTTTAATAGAGTTTATGACTTATGTTCCATTTTTTAGATTTTTTTTATTTTGTAGACATTTTTTTGTCACTTATATTTCTATATTTTAGGTCCTTTTTTTTTATTTTCAGTTGCATTTATGGGGTCCATAAAGCCTAAAATCCCCAAATTTTTTTAAAAACTTTACAATTTTAAAAAAAAGTTTAATCACGTTAACTTTTTTTTTACAATGCGTGTTAATATAAGCATTTATACAGGGTGTTCCAAAAAAAAAATACATCATAAAAAAGGGGCAGCCCGTATTTTTTTACATATTTTGTTTCTACGGTTTATTTCAAATGTTTTTTTTTAGGTGCTTATGCAGAGGGTTGTTTTTGCATTTTTCTATTAGTTGAGGGGAAATGCTGCTATTATATTTTTAAAAAAAATTTTTCTTTTTAAATAAAAAAAGCATCCTCCTTAAAGTACATACCAGTTTGCAGCAGATTTTGCATTTAGGTTTGTAGGTATATAGGTAAAAGGCTTATTTAAGTATTAGGTATATGGTTAAATAATATGTTAAATTTTACAATATTTTGAATTAGACAGGGGGAAATATTAGGATTTCTACAAAAAAATTTTTTTTTTAAATTTTAAAAAATAATACATATACCTACTCATATTTTTACAGTTGTGAATTCTATTTATTCAATTCTAAAAAATTCCCCTACCTACTTCAAAATTTATACCCCAAAATTTCGTAGGTATAAGAATATTGCCATTTAGGGGAGTTTTTGGTATACTTAATTATTATATAAAAAGTTAAAAATTGGTAAACAAAAAATTGGAAGGGGAAGAACATTTTTTTGAATTAAACATTGGAATTAATACTGTAATGATAAAATTGTGTTCCCCCTTTAAAAAAAAAGTCTTTTTTTTACCACCTTGTGAACTTTCAGACATAAAATTTTTTTAAAAAAAATGTAACATGTACTTAAAAATAAAAATCGACGGGTTAAACATTTTTTTTCCCAACTTTTCCAACTAATTTTTATTGAAATTATCCTACACAATACTTATGCACTGTATATTGAAATTAATTTTATTGAAATAAACCAAAAAAAAATCGGAAAAACGAGACAAAACGAGACGAGACGAGACGGGGGTTTTTCTCGTTTCGTCTCGCCCCTTTGGGAACTCTAACCCAGACTAGAAAAAAACCCCACCTGTGACATTTATTTTTTTAAAAAAAACTTAGTGGTTTAAGAATGGAAAATGAGCTTTGTAATTTTCCCTTAGAAAATTGATCCGTTATGGAACGAAGTCTTATTTTTAAGGGCAAATTGTTAATGCCCGCTGAATATCAAATTGAGTTCAAGGAGCTTTTTTAAATTTTCCCAAACAAGAAAAAAAAAAAAAATTCTTTTTTAAAACCTTGCCTAATTCTGAAGATAATAATTAATCAGTATATGTAGTCAAAAAAACCAATTAAATTTGTTTTTTTTTCTTATTTTTTTTTTTTTCACCCCGGGGAAGTATTCCCTATAATTCCATATAAATTACCTTCCATATGCACGGTTTCTGTATTTGCGGAATATTTACGGAACATATACTCCGCGAATAAATAGCTTTTAGTGTAGTCGGAAACTAAATTCAATAATTGCTGACAAATTACACATCAAAAATCTCTTCTTTATTAATATTTTCTGTGGTAAAAAAAATTGCGTATTGTACTATAACCAATTTTATTTAACATTTACTCGGCAGTATTACGAAAGTATTGGTTTGCTCATTATTTTCGAATAATTATCTTCTTATGGGAAATTATACTTAACTTCAATGATTCGTTATTAAAATATTTTTTTTACAAAAAATACTACTAATAAATAAGTGCCAGCAAATGTAACTATAAAACGGTTTTCTTTAGCGCATTTACTCAAAACGTGTACAGCAGCACCTACTCATAAAGATATTAAATCGATTATTAAATTATTTTGCTACTCAATAGCTACAAGTCCTGTAAAATTAAATATTTTTTAACTTGTGGTTTTTGAAATTTTTGAGGTTAAACGGCTTTAGAAACATGGTTCTTTCTCAACTGGAAACTTTTAGCAGCCATATCTCTGTGGTATTTGATCTTACAGTAATAAGCAAAAAAACAAAATATTTTGTAAGAAAAAATCTACATTTTTTTATTCTTGAATATTTTTTATATCTTTTTTATTTTTTCAAATATTTTCATAAATATTTTTTTATTATTATTTTTTTTTTCATTTAAAACGATACATTTCCAAAAAAAGTATTCTATCCAAATAAACTTTTATTTTTTCAAACTTACAAGCTTTTTTGGTATTGATGACAGTGAAATATGCCCAAAAAAATTAATTCGGGACTATGTGTTTTTTCGACCTAAAAGTGCACCTATTGATAGGTTTTTTTTTGCTATCGTGATGTGATACGTGCAGCCTATAGGTAAAAATACACTTGCAAATATACCCTTTCTTTTCTACATATTTGGGTTTACCTAAAACAAAAAGGGGTTTCACGGGGCATTGTTTAAAACGTACAGGGGGAACAATTCATTCTGATGCGGGGGGTAGTTCCGAGAGCTTAAAAAATTTTTGGGAGGCTGGAAGAGTTCTTCGGTAGCATGAAGGTACGTGGATGATAGTTCATTTTTCGAAACACCTGAATTTTTTTCAAAATTCTGTAACAGGGGTTACTATAATAATTTAAAGGGGTTCTTCATGAAAAGTAGAGCACAAGCCGACAAAAAAATCTGTCCCTTAAATTGTAGCCACACTTTAAACAATAGGTTCGTACTCCTGGTGTCCATACTTCATGGATGATCTTATTAAGTAATTGTTATGAAGTTAATGTTATTTTCATCTTTGCAAAAACGCATTTTAGCAATAGGAAAACTCTAATTAATTTTAAATTACATATTAATAATGTAGTAATAGGATCTTCATGTAGTTTCACCGGAAATATCACCACCATTATGAAACATTGTTCTCGCAAAATGTTTTAAGATCTTTAGAGATAAGTATTCTAACATCAAACATTTCATTATGTTATGACACCACTTGTAGGAGCCGGAACGGTGTCAGGGTTACGATTATTGGTATTGTTCTCATTTTTATCGAATTTACCATAGAAGTTTCTTTCGATGAATACGGGTTTAGGAATTTTAATTTGTTGGATATCGTGGGTTTTCTGAACATTTACTTAATGAGGTTTTAAATGTCACATTAGTTGAATTTCTTCGGACGTGTCTAAATAAAGTTTTATTTTCAATTTGGTTCACACCTTTTTTAAGTATACTATATAAATATATATATATATATATATATATATATATATATATATATATATATATATATATATATATATATATATATATATATATATATATAAAAATATATATATATATATATATATATATATATATATATATATATATATATATATATATATATATATATATATATATATATATATATATAATAATATATATATACAGGGGGAGTCAGAAGGAACGCACCCAAAAAAAGGGAGGGGCTGTACACGTGAACATAATTTTAAAAAAAACATATGTTCTTAGATTTTCATTTGTTTTCAAATTATAGCGTAATTAAAATGTTTTAAATAGTTTGCCACTTTTTATCACAAATGCTTTTGGGTACGTGTGAGGGGTTTTCGCGTTTATTTTCGAGTTTGTACGATTAAAGTAACAAAAAAGAATCCCCATAAGAACATATGGATTTTTAAAAAATTCTTTTTTATATATATATATATATATATATATATATATATATATATATATATATATATATATATATATATATATATATATATATATATATATATATATATATATATATATATATATATATATATATATATATATATATATATATATATATATATATATATATATATATATATATATATATATATATATATATATATATACAGTTATTGTTGTCCAAAAATTGACTTCCAAATTTTTTTGTTACTATCTATAAAGTTTACATCATAAAAAAGTAAATTTTAAGCATTCACTGTTTTTTTTTTTTTTTTGCAAAAAATTGTTGGTTAAAAGATACTACCATAGAATATTTAAAATTATTTTGTAATTTGGGGTTTTATATCATCTAATATAATATGGAAAGAATAGATGGCCCCTTTAAAATTCTATTTAAAGGGGCGATTTTTTTGGGAGTTTTTTTTTTACCAAAAATCTTTGTAAATAAATAAAAAAAAGTTTTTTTAAAAAAATTTCAAACATTGTATGAAAAGTTTCATGTACTTATCACCAATTTTGTGATAAAGGGCAAGTTTTGTGTAAATGAGTTTAATCTAACCCCAAGATTGTGGTTGTACTTAAAAAAATGAAAATTTTTATAACTGCTTTTAGAGATATACTTTTCACTAATAAAAATATTCATGAGACAAAAATAACAGTGGTTAAAAATGTATAGTAACCTTTGGTACCTAGGTACCCGGTTTTAACAGAACCCGAAATATTATGTTTCTACAGTATCCCCGGAAAAAAGTTAAAAAATGTAAGTTTAAAAAACCCAAAAAAACTAATTCTTTCATTCAATTAGAGGGACCTGTATATATTAAAATTTCCCCGGTCTTCCCAAAATTAATAATTTTGATCTTTTTTAAAAAATGTACTAAATTATTTAATGAAAAAAAATTTTCCTAAATGTAAACCTTATTTTTTTTTTAAAATCCACAGAAATACACAAACATTGGAAAAACATCTAAAAAATAGTTAAGATTGCCTTACTTTTCACTTATTTCTTTTTAAAATTTTATTTTTATAATTCATAATTGATATATCATTATTTTTCGGTTACCTAACGTTACGTCTCATAAGAAGCACCTAATTTAAATATAAGAAATACAAAAAAATTATAGTCAAAATTTAAACACTAATCACTAAAATAAGGGGTTTTATAAACCCCAAAAAACTTCTAAAACCACAAAAGATAATCACACAAAGCAAAACAATAAAAACCTAATAGGGCCCCCCAAAAAAAGATAATGTGTTGCCTAACTACACCTTTTTTTATCAGTCCCCAAAAAAAAACAACACATTCAATAATTTCGTGAAATTTCGTTTTGCGCAAAATCGGGGGGGCCCAAATTTTTTGACGGTTATTTCACCCCCGGGGGGATTTTTTTGATCGAATGGGCCATTAGCATTGGGCTTCCATAACCTTTAAACCCCCCTTGTTTCCCAGCAAGAAGAAGAAGGGGGAGAGAAAGAAGAAGGAAAAGGCATCGAATGAACGAAAAGAAGGACAAGAGAAGAGGTATTAGACGATTATGATTCTGACAAATAATTTGCCCTAGTTTTTTAAAAGTTACACCGCTTTCATCTTTTTTAATACTACTTTTTTATTATAATTTAATATTTTTTAATCAAACAGGATTACAGTGGATCGTGGAGTTGGCCACATTAAAAAAAATGCGCTAAGTATACTACTTCAGAGGTGGTGTGCATATTATGAAAAATACAACTTTATCAAATGTTTGAACCGTCATATCTTAGAAGCAGTGGCTCTTAGGTAAAAAGTTTTAAAACATTTTTTATAGATAATTTTATATTCTACAATTTTTGTTAAAACATATTTTTTCATAAAACTCACCATTTTGCTGAAAAACGCAAAAAACACGTGTTTGTGGCGTTTGACCTTATATATATATTTTTTCCAGGCACGGGATCGATGGGAACTTTTTAAAATTTCAAAAAAAAATTTTTTTTCAAATATTCTCCAATGTTTAGCTCAAGGGGTGAATTTTCTTCCTTTTTCCTGTCTAAATTGACCGGAATATTGCCCCCCTGGAACACCAACGCCACCCCAATTTAGTACAATTTGGGGGGTTTTTTTTTAACACAGAGAGGGAAAATTTCCCTTTTCTGTAGTATCCATGGGTATTTTAAATAAGGGGGGAGTTATCTCTCGTAAATTATTTTTTCGATATCCTTATTCCCAATGACGTTAAAAATCGTATCGGGGTAACATAACTGTCAAAATAACACTTCCGTAAATACTGCATAAAGTTTACGGTTACTTATGTTTTACCTTAATAGAAATTTCTTGTGCATATTTGCGTAGGTTGCTTCACAAGTTAGTGCAATTTTTAAAATTTACTAGTTTTTTCTTCATCATTTCACCGGAAATGATATGTTAGTTTTGTTGCGAAATTATGTACCTTTTTAGTACATTATTTAATTGGTTTTTTTCGTGAGTGTTCCCCAGCTTAAGAAGCTATATTTTATATTTTTTTTTAAATATCTGTTGGGGGCGAGGGGGTTGAAAAGTTCACGGGGTTCGTACATTTTATTGGTATTTTGGGGGGTTAAAGTTTCTTTTGATGATCAACCAGTTCATAAAATTTTTTATTTAAGTCTAAGGTTTTAACCTTTCGTATGTTACATTTTTTAATTAATTTCTTTTTTTACGGACATGATTTTTTATTTTTATAAATTTTTTTAAAGAAGGTTTTTTTTGGGGGCTGATCACGAATCTAAAATAAGGTATTTCCGGCAACCTCTCGTTTTTGAGTTATGAGGCCTTCAAGGGATAACCCAAAAATTTTCCCTTTTTGAAACTGATTACAAAAAAAAAGGGGGAAATAAAAGGGACTTTATATTCAAAAAATCATAAAATTTACGGGGTTTATTTTTTTTTTGGGAAAAAAAAAACCTTAAATAACACTTTTCTGTAGGAGGAATATTATGATGTATAACTGGTTGCCTAATTTATAATTAAGTTGTAAAAAAAAAAAAAACCAAAAATTTGGGGGTTTTTTTTCAAAAAAAAATCGAAAATTTTGTAAATTTTAGTGTTTTGTGCCCCAAACAGTGTATGTTCTTTTTGATGGTAATCAGTTTCAAGGGGAATTTTTTAGAAAATGTCCAACCACAACTAACCACCCGTATCACCCGTATCAAAAATTCATGAAAATGGGGGGGCATTTGAAAAAAAAAAAGAAAAAGGTACCCTTTTAATATAGAATCTAGAAGATTTAATGTAGTGTAAATTATGTTAAAATATCGTTCCCACAAAAAATTTTTTTGAAGAAAAAAACTTTTTTTTTGATTTATCAAAAAATACTCAAAAAAAATTTTGCATTCTAAAGTAAGATTTGGGAAAATTTAACATATTTTATACGATTTTTTTAGAAAATTGAAAAACTTAAAATGGTACAAAAGTAAAGTGCATTTATTTAAGGAGATATGGAAAAAATTTTTCTAGGAAATTGTTCAAAATTAAAGATAGTCTCTAATACCAAATTTAAAAAAAACGGCCTACTTTTTTTTGTGATTAAATTTATTTTAAAATCGTTTTTAAATTTTTTAAATCAATTTATTATCAAATTTTTTGCTGTTAATAAGCATTTAAAGCTGACGATACTGGGAAAAAATTATAAACAAAATCAAAATCAAAACAAGTACAAAAATTTGGAATTAGTTAATTGATAATAAAATTTTAATCACAAATAAAAAAAGTGGGCCGTTTTTTTTTAAAAAAAAAATTTTTTTTTTTATTTAAAAAAAAAATTTTATTTTTTCCTTTTTAATTTTTTTTTTAAAAAAAAAAAATTTTCATCCCAATCTTACTCTAAAAGCAGCAAACATTTTTTTTACAAGAAAAAAAAAAAAGGAAATTTTTTCCTTTCAACACCTTTTGGGACCCCCCATAGTTACGGAAAGGTGTTGAATAAAAAAAACTTTTTTTTTTTTTATTTTAAAAAAAAACGTTTTTTAAAAAAATTTTGCTACGTCTTGGAAAATTGGGATAAAAACTTTTAAAATTTTTATAGGGGGTATTCAGAAAATTAAAAAATTTTAAATGGTTCAAGAGAAAAAGTTTTTATTTGAGAAGATATGGAAATAAGTTACTAGAAAAAGTTGTTCAAAAGTAAAAGATATTCCCCTAATATCATTTTAAAAAAATGGCCATTTTATTAATTTGTGATCAAAATTTTTTAATATTATCTAATTAAAATTAACAACTCTTTTTGTACTAGTAGGCGTTGATAGTGACAAGCTGTCTTGACATTTCGTTTTAAAATTTTTTTTACAGCAAAAATTTGAAAAATTAATTTAAAAATTTAAATTGGTATTAAAATTAATTTAATAAAAAATTAAAAAAGTGGCCCCGATTTTTTGAAAATTAGTATTAGAGACTCCTTTTTAATTTTGAACAACTTTTCCTAGTAATTATTTCCTATCTTACAAATAAATGCATTTACCTTGTACCATTTTAAGTTTTTAATTTTCTGAACACCGCGTATAAAATATGTCAAATGTTTCTTTTCCCCAACTTAGTCAAAAATAGCAAAATTTTTTTTTCAAAAGTAGCTTTTTCGATAAAACAAAAAAAAAAGTTTTTTTCTTCAACACCTTTTCCGTGGACATACTGTTTATTAAAAAAAATAAGACTAAAAAACTTACACGCAGTTAAAAAATTTTATTATTATTATCAATTATTATTCGTTAAATTTTTTTTAATAAATACCAGTTTAGGACCCGATTTTTAAAAATTTGTGGGTTTTCTAAGCATTTATTAAAATTTTTTTTTTTTATTTTTTTTAAGTTACAGTGCATTAATAATTCATCAAAAAAAATTTACATACTGATTTAGTCATTAGTTAGAAATTCAATTTTAACTTAATATATAAAATAATATATCCCCAAAACAATCATTTTGTCTCGAAAAAAAATGCCAATGCTTATTTTTTGAGGGGGCCCAACTTACAGAACAAAAATAAGTCAATTTTAGGGATTTCACCTTTAAAAATAGCCTTAGCTGGAAAAATCCAGAGCCACAGCACCTTTATAAAAATTTGGGTCCGTCTTGTGAGGCATAGAGTTTTTCTGTTTACTCTGCCTGTATCGGTTTGGGGAAACTGATTGGGGGGTTAGCTTTTTTTTTTGTTTAGTGAATTGATGGGGTTTGGGGGTAAAATAGGCAATTTTCAAAATTAAATATCACAAAAAACCAGTTAACAAATTTTCCCCAATTTTTGCACGGATAATTATAATACTTATGATGGGGGGAAAAAACGGTAAAACGTTAAAATACAGGGTTTTTTGTTTTAAATTTTCGTGGTTCTGGAGCCTTTATTTTTGAAGAGAAAAAAAAATGTTTTATAAAAAAGTTGTGGTTTTTTTTCCCTATTATATTTTGAAATTATAAAAAAAAAATTATCCCAATAAAAAAAAAATGGGAACTTAATTTTTTTTAAATTTGGGTTTACCCTTTTATATTATGCACTACAAAAAAAAGATTTTTTTTTTGTTTTTAAAAATATATACATTGATGATATTGGGATGAACCACCTTTGGGATATTAAAGCTTGAATATAAATAAAAAATTAAAAAAAAAAAAAAATTTTAAACCCCAAAAGCTATGAAAACAATAAAATTGTTTTTTAAAAATTTGACGTTTTTATTTTAAAAAAATTTAAATTTATCATTTTTTAATATTAAAAAAAGGTTTGTATTCCTTTTTTTTGATGGGCTATACAGAAGAAAAAAAAATTTTTGTGTCTTTTTTGGGGGGCAAAATAAAATGACGACAGGGGCAAAGGGGGAAAATTTTTTATTATTTCCTTAACAACGGTACCTTCCATAGAATATTAAATACATAGTATCAAAAAAGAAAGTTTATTGAACGAAAAAAAATTAAAAAAAAAGAAAAGGACTTTGGATGAAATGAAAACAAAGTTTTTTGGTATCCCCCTTTTTTTTTGGGTAATTATTATACTTTTTCTATTGGACTAGCACTACCCCTTCTTTTAATAATTTTAGAAAGTCCTGAGTTATTAATCACGGATGCGGCATCTAAATTTAATAAAACAAATTATAAAATTTTTTTTTAACCCCCTTAAAATTTTAAAATTTTTTCCCCTGATAAATTTATGTCCGTTCAAATTTCCCCCTGAACAAAACATGCGGGCCCCAAACCTAAGTATGCATTGGAAATAGAAAAGGTTTATGCAGCAGGACCCAAAATTTTTTTTAAATAAAATTCTATTCCCGGGGACAAGTTTCCCTTTTTACTCTAGCAGGAATGTTTAATAAAAAAAATAAACATTATTGGCCAAAAGAGTACCTCACCAAATTAAGCAACATAACAATTTTTTTTTTTCCAGGGTTTTTTTGATACTAATATGAAACTTTTTTCAATTTATTAATAATTTAACCTAAAATATTTAAAAAAATGGTTTATCCAAATATCTTAAATTTTATAAAAAAAAAAAGGTTGCCTTTTTTTTTCCTTTTTTTTGCGTTTTTTTTTACTGATAATTTTAAAAGATAATATGGAAAAAATCCTACTTTTTTTATAAAATATTTTTTTTGTTTTTTAAAAAAAAGGCCTAAAAAAACCACGTAAATATAATAAAAAAACCCCTTTTTCGCCAATTGCACGAAGTCCCCCCGACATAAAAAACCTTATTGACTGTCAGAAAATTTAAAAAAAAAAAGACCTATGTAAACAAGTTTTTATTATTGGTTTTTTTTTGGGGGCAGAACTTTCACAAATATTTACCATTTTGTTTTCCTTTGGCTAAAATTATTATAATTTTTTTTTCTGTATTGTTTTTTACTGAAATTTAATTAAACAGGACAATATCTTTTTTAAAAATAATAAGTTTTTTTTTAAAAATTTTGGGGAAATAGTACAAAATTACACATATATTTAATATTGTAAAAATTATGCTTATTTCTTATTTATTAGATTCTTGCAAAAAAACTATAATTGTAGACCGTTTAAATTTCTACGAGGAATATTCAATAATAATTAGGGTTTTTTAAAATTTTTAAGTTTCAAAAAAAAAAATTAATACAAACCCTTTTTGGTTTTTTTTGTGTTTAAAAAAAAGTATGCATGTAGAATCAAAATGAAAGGCAAATTGATTCGACAAATGTGTTAAAAAAAAGACTTGGGCATAATTTTTGATCAATCCTTATCTATCCTTAGATCAACATATTAATAATCTTATTAAAAAACTTTAAAATGCTGAAAGTTCTTAAATGTAACACGAAATTCATAAATGACACCAAAAAACCATTTTTTTTAAACTTCTGGACCGTCTGATAGATTGTTGTAGTGCTTAGATGAATCTGCTTTTTGGTTCCTATTCTGTACTCCAAAAGTATAATATATAAAAAAAAAAAAAATAAATAAACAAAGGCTTGACACACCCTAACACCAAATTGTAGACTTTCGCCCCCGGGGAAAACCCCCAGCATCTTCAAAGCGGGGGAAACTATGCAGTCGATATTAGCCCCAAAAATGTGCTAAGGAAGAGCTAGGGGGAAACAAATATCTACATCCTTTTGGACAGTCAGGCTCCCCAAAAAGGTTTTCTACAAACAACAAAGTTGGGAAAACAGGACATGAAAGAGTGAAAGGCAGTGAAATTGCCGAGTAACTATATTTTAAATCCAAAATTTTTCCCCAAAGACGCATCGCTCGTCTTTAGAGTCCCCCCCTTGTGGGGGGCGGGGGAAACAATTCCAGGGGGTGTGCATTTTAGAGAATAAATGAAAATTTGTCAAAACATGAAAATTTTTTTTAAAAGAAAAAATTATTTTCCCACATTTTCATAAAACCCCTTTTAAAAAAGTAAAAGTTTTTTTTATTTTGGTATTATTCGGATTAATGAAAAATGTAATTTTTTTTTTTAATTTTTTTACACCCCTATTTTTTTGGTCATAGAACACAAATTTAAGTTTTTTTTTTTGGGGTTTTTCAACGTTTTTTAAAAAAAAAAAAATTTTTTTTTTAATTTTACCGTTTCCGATTTTTTTTGCTTTCATGAAAAAAAAAAATTTTAGTCTTAACATAAATTAAAAAAGATGAAAAAAAAACGCTAGACAATCCAAGTTTTAAGACTTGCCAATTCACGACCGATCTTGCAAATTTAATATTAAAAAATATATTTACACGCATTGCTTCATCAAAAATAACCCAATAATGGGGAAACGAAAGCCCCCAAAATAATCAGCTTTTTTAATCGAAATAACTATTTTTTGGGGTTTTTTGGTTCTATATTTAGGATTTATATCGAGGGGATTTTTTTTCCAAAATTCAAAACCCAGCAACAAATTTTTACTAAAAATATCATAAAAAAAACTATTACAAGGGGAAAAGGTTAACATTTTTGAATTTCGGACGTAAACGTTTTAATTTTTTTTTTTTATTAAAAAATTAAGGTTTTTTCCGTATTTTTTTAGTGTTTTTTTTTAAAATTAAAATGGTATGAGTTTTTAAATTTTTTTTCGTTAAAAAGAAAAAATTTAAAGGAAAAATGCGTAAGAGGAATTTTTAAAAAACTCAATTATTATTTTTTTGAAGTTCTAAAAGAGGCGGCCAAAAAAAATTCATGTTTAACAATCGGAAAGTAGAGAGTGTAAAAAAAAAACGCATTTCCGGGATCCGAATAATTACTAATATTGTTTATTTCCTTTTTTAAAAATTAAAAAAAATATCTCTCGGGATCCAAAGTGGAATTCCCGGGGTTTCGTTCCCGAATCCTATGGGAAACTTTTTTTAACCCCTTATTCGTTTTTTTAACGTTAACTGATTTTTTTTTTTTTAAAGGGGTAACTAGTTAAAGGTTGGTTAATATTAATTGTTTACTGAATTAAAAAATTTAAACCCCACTTAATCTATATATACAATTATATACATTTTCCATTAAAATTGGAAAAAACAATTTTCCTATAGGTACTACTATAACTAAAATTTTAAAAATTTTTTTAAAATCCCCCGTATTAAAAAATTTTAAAAATTTTAAACCCCAAAAAACTCCCCTAATCAATAATAACTAAATAAAATCATCGAACAGCAGGAAAACCCTGTCGATACGCTTTTTTTTCATGTCTGTTCAAGTTGTAAACTAAGGAATGTGTGTTGCCACTTTTTTTGTCTTCCCGATCAAGATTTCAATACATTTGGGGGTGCTATTTTAAGTGCGAGGGGGCTGGTAACTTATTTTCGCAATTATGACAACGTGGCGGGGGAAACTGGCCGGTTCACTGTTATTCGAGGGAAAAAAGTATATCATGGCCCCAAAAATCATTTCCAAAATTTAGATTTTTTTTTCCCCCCCGCTTCGTGGTTTGGGGTTGGCCGGTATTAAATGAGTCACTGACAGAAATTTTGGACTTTAGGATTAGCCGTTTTACGGACCGAAACTTTTTTGCGGCACAACTATGGATCACCTATTGGAAGAACTCAGAGAATAGGATAAGAGGCAAAGAAAAACTGACTGGAACAACGATTCAGATAGATAGATAGGCACGGAGATTCATCTCACAATCGCCTAAGTATACTTAGAAGCTATTAGAACTTAAAAAAATAAACTCAGGATAATCACCAACTTCTTGACAAGGCACGGATCTCTGATGTACAGTAACGGCCATTAAATCTTGAGCAATTCTTTTTCCCTTTGGTTAAATAGGCTTATGCTACCTTCTAAATACCTGCTGAAAAACCTCATAAAGAAACAGGTGCCCGTTGTCAGTGTGAAAAAAAATTTTTTTTTAAAAGCCAAACCTAATTTTGGGGTAAAAAAATATTAATTATTCATTATATTGAGAGAGGGGGGTTGGCCGAAAGGGTTTTTTCATCCAAAAAGTACTATTCACTTTTTTAAAAAAAAAGGCAGGAAACACTCCTTTGAGAAAAGAGCTAGAAGCGGTCGCTCTAAACTTTCAAATCAAGAACAAGACAATAATTTAGTTAATGTTTTGAAAAACCCAAAAACCATTTAAATTTGTAGTTACCAAAAACGGAAAGCAATTTCCCAGCATCGGGTTAAACCCCGCACGGCGAAGAAAAAGGGAAAAAAACCCGAATTGCACTGCCACCCGGCCCAAAAAAACCCGTTTTTAAAAACCCCAAAAAAAAAACAACGCATTGGTTTTTACAATTTTACTTGGAAAACCTTTTTTTTGGGGAAAATATAATATTCGCCGATAAAAAAATGCTTCAGTTGTGCTACAATGGGATACTTAAGGTATACGGCCTTAAGGGGAAAACGATTTGATAAAAATATACCCAAAAGGACAGAAGTAGGGGCGATTGTCGGTAAATGTTTGGGGTGGCGGGGGTGCACAAGGACTTGGTGTGTGTTTTTTGGGGAAAGGGAAAGGGTTTAATGGGGGAGGTATATATACTAAAAAATATCATGCTTCCTTCTGTACGGGGTCATTTCGGGCAGAAATTTTATTTTTTCAGAAAAATAAGTGCCCCCCTTTATAGGCCCGGGGAAAAATCGATGAATGGATGGAAGAGCAGCATATTACCGTGGCCCCACGTATTCCGGATTTAAATGTTATGGAAAATTTTGGGGGGGTTATTATTAAAAAAAAAAAGGAAAAATAAGTTTAGGCCGCAAAATGTAAGGCAACCAGTTATACATCATATATCTTCTTACAAGGTACAGAAAAGTGGATTCGTTTGAGATCATTTTTACTTAAAATAGACAATAAATTATTGTAAATTTTAGTGTATTTGTTTAATATATAAGTGCCTCATCAGTATATGTTCCCATTTGTTGGTTTTAACAGTTTCAAGAAGGGGGGAAATTTTTAGGTTAGTTCCCCTTGGGGCCCATAACTCAAAAAAACCCAAAAGGTGCCGGAAAAAAAAAATTTAAGATTCGTGATCGGCGGGGCCCCAAAAAAACCCCGTATGCAAAAATTCATGAAAATCGGCGTGGTGTCCGTAAAGTTAAAAATTTTCCTTATTTTATATTCAAGATTAATGAATTGTCCTCGTATGCTTATTTTTTATTTATTGAATTCTTGCAAAATATTGTAATTGCATACCTTTTTTAAAATTTTGTATTTAATAACATAATTAACGTAATTGGAATGGGAAAAAAAATGAAATTTAAAAAAGGGTTTTTTTAAACGACTGTTTACTAGGATTAAAGCTAATAAGGTAATAGGTTGGTTTTCCCCAAAAATTTTAGTTAGTGATCAATTCAGTAGCTATGAAGGAAATCGAATAAAATCAGACGTCAAAAATGTGAGAAGATTCTTTGTGCAAAAAAAAAATCAAATAGGTTCCTTGAATTCAAGAATTTCTGCATATTTAAAATTTTTAAAATCAATTTGTAGTCGATTTCCTTATTAAAATTTAAATTTAATGGCATTGTTTATGAATCTTATTGGTATTTTTTATTAAATATTTATTTAAAAATATGTATAACTTCTTCCTTAAAATCACACATTAATAAATGTTGTTTTTAGATTTTTAACACAATTTTTTTAAAATAAAACATCCATACACGTTCTTCCTATTCTAAAAATTTTAATGGGACATCTTATTGTAATTTTACAGGAAGTTTTACAAGTACCGTTTAATAATTTTTCTGCTTGCAGAATATAAAAATGTAATCAAATTTTAAATTTATGTTTGTAAGACACCCTGAATAGAAATAATAAAATGTCCCATTTAAAAGTCCCTCAGGGTTATCTTAAGGATAACATATTAAAAAATTATGAAGATCGAGCAATCAAAACTTTAAAGACCAAATGCAAGTAAAGTTTATGACAGATATATTTTAGATACCACACTCTGTGGTTAAGAAAAAAAAATGTTTCATGTAAATATTGTTTCTCTGGACCTGATAAAAATTTGGAAATTTAAAATGGAGGATTTTGGTATTTATAAATCTATTTGCCCCAGATTTAGAAGATAAGAGTTTTTAAGGATACTAACTAATACAAACTAATTATGAAACAATATCTAAAAAATGTGCTGTTGTCGAAGGCATTGCTGTCGATCTTAAAGTAGAAATATAAATTAAAGTCAAAAAAAGAATTTTTAAAAAAAATGCAAAAAGGGGAATTTTTTTTAAAATGCATATATTTGCATGAAAATTTAGGATTGCTTGGTCTATGGTCTATGGTAAAAAAAACCCTTTATTGCTAAAACCCCATAAAAAATACAGGGTGTCCCACTAAGGGTGGGGGTACGTTATTACGGAAACCATAGGCCCTAAAACCCCCCGGGGGAAAAAAATTTAATAAAAAGGGAAAGGAAATTAAAGAAAATATTTTAAAGTTTTAGAATGGCCCCCAGATGGCAATGCAAGACAAAACAAAAAATTTAAATTTTCTTAAAAATTGTTTTATTAAGGTACTATTTCCGGGAATAAAAAAATTTATTTAATTCTGCGTGAGTTTGCCTTTTTAAATTTTTTTTTTATCTCTTTAAAAAAAGGGGGGGAGCTTTTGGAAATAAATTATTTTTTTAAAAATTTTTTTTAACCCGTACTCATTATCCAAATTTACTCAACTTTAGTTCGTTTGACAGAGAATTTTAAGCTTATTAAAAAAATTATTTTAGTGATGGTCCAGTTCTTACCTTTTTTAGAGGGCGCTGTTCGAAAAAAAATTTCATTTTTTTTAAATTTTTTAAAAAAAATTTAAAAGGAAAAGGGTTATTTTTTAAAAGGGTTTTAAAAGTAAAAAAATGGCTAAATTTTACCGAAAACCGCGTTCTGATATCTTTATTCGTTTTCGAGTTATTTTCAAATAACCTATTTTTTTTTTAAAAAATTTAAATTTTGCCATTAAACGAATGCTTTTTTTTTCGTAAAGTCTTAGCTAAGTAGGCCTTGAAAACAATAAAATACTTTTTTTTTTAAATTTTAAAAATTACCGCATTTAAAAAAAAAGTTTTTAACAACAAAAAGAAATAAGAACACTATTAGAACACTAACTCTATTAAACAGAAATTATGATAAAAAAAATTTTTTTTTTAAAAAAGAACAAAAAAAAAAAAGTCTTTACAAATGTTCAAAAAAATTTCCATTATTTTCAATGCAACGATTTAGCCTACGGTGGGGGGTTAATACGGCTGCTTCAATTTTAGGTCTTGGAATTTGAGTAATAACATTTTGAATCCTTTAATCATATTTTTTTGGGGTAGTAGGACGTGTCTGAAAAACAATGTCTTTTTACTCTTCCCCATAAATAAAAAAGAGCACAGTAAAAGGCTGGGGGGCTAGTTGGGGCCTGGAAACAAACTTTTCCTTCCTATCCAAGGGGTTTTGGATTCTGGTCTAAAAAAATTTCGAACTCTCTGAGAAAAAAGTGCCGGACATCCATCATGGTGAAACCACATGTTTATTCTTTTTTTTAGAGGAACGTTTTCTAAAAAAACCGGTAAGACGTTTGTTAAAAAAATTTAAATAAATCTCTTTGTTTCAAAAAAACCTCAAAAAAAGGGCACCCAAAATTCCACACCACACATTCACACCCCCCTCGATTTTGATGATCTACTTTTGCATCCCCTGAGGATTATCACGGACCAATAATGCATATTATGCAAATTGCCTTTAAAAGCTCGTAAAGCTTCGTCAGTACATGGGATGTGGGGGAAAAAAAGGGGGGGCTTCGTCGACCATAGTTCTTCCCCTAACAGTGGTCTAATCTTTCTGTTAAAATCAGTTTTTTTAAAGAGCCTGATGCAATACAATATGATATGGGTGTAGTTTATGGTCTATTAAAATTATAGCTAATATTCTGGT
>JAHBCN010005225.1:0-57159 GCA_019359885.1 Listronotus oregonensis
CTGAGCTATTAGAAATTTTTTTTTGGGGGCAATTTTCATGTATTTATAGGATCTAATTATATGGCTATATTCTTGGGTGTCCCAAATAATTTGTTTTTTACCAAATTTAAAATTTTTAAAACCTTTTTTTTTTAAATGCGACATATATATTTTATACCATTTTTAAATAGACTAATAATTTACCTACAAAATGTCTATACATGTTTCTATAACCATTTGCCCCCTTTTTTTAAATATAAGCGAATTTAATTTTTTAAGCTTTAAATTTTTTTTATTATTTAAAAAAAAAATTGTTTTTTAAATTTTTAATCAAAAAAGAAAAGTAACTAATAATTAAATTGTTTAAAATGGCCACCATTTGCGTAAGGCACTCGTGCAAACATGTTAATTGTTTTGTCGTTGTTGCCTTCAATTTTCCCCTCGGATCTAATTCGAAAAAAGCTTGACGTCCCGATTTTCCAAATCCTGACGTGTTTCTATCGGGGTGCCTTTAAAACCCCGCTCTTTTATAGTTCCCCAAAGATATTCTTAAATAGGGGAGTAAATTTTGGTCTATTCGAAAATAAAAAAAAATGGTATGTTGTATTTAAAAAAATTAAGTTTTAATCATTACAAATTTCAGAAAATTGCAAATTATTTGGGACACCCTGTAAGAATATAATTATAGCATGTAGATCCTATAAATACATGCATTAGCAAACCCCCAAAAAAAAATTTCTAGTATCCAGCTCGTTTGACTCGTAAATATCAAACCTTTTGAAGGTGATGTTTTTTAAAAAAATGGAATTAATTATTTTCTCAAAAACGGTTAGATATAGGTATAGGAAGATATTAACAAAAAGTATTTAGAATTCCATGTAGAATCCGAAATTGCAATAAAAAATAGGGTGTTCCGTTTAAAATTCAATGTTGCCATTGGTTTCCGTTAGATCTGGAAACGCTGCACATGCCAAAATATTTTAAATTGTAGTTTATTCCTTTATAATCGGGCCAAATTTCAAAAAGTTCTGTTTCTTGGTTTTCCAAAATTTTTTAAGGGGACATTCAACGTGAATCACCCTGTATATATATATATATATATATATATATATATATATATATATATATATATATATATATATATATATATATATATATATAAACATTAAGCTGTTGCAAGTATTGCCAGATATCCACAATGGTACAATTGTAAAAGCGTATGCATTTCTAAACTTCTTAAGATTAGCATAAATAAAATCAATTACTAGAACAGGATTTTAAGATTACCTTGGGCTAGGTATTAGAATGCGCAAATCATTATTCTTTCTTATGAATAAAAAATAAGGTACGTAAAATTATCAAGTACATATTGGTTATTGGAACAGTAAAATACTATTTTTATGCATATTGCTTTTTAAACTATAAAAAAAAAATAAAGACAAATATTCTTTAGCATTTTATTACAAAATATAATACAAAAAAAAAAAAAAAAAAAAAAAAAAAAATTTTAAATATATATATATATATATATATATATATATATATATATATATATATATATATATATATATATAAAAAAAAATATATATATATATATATATATATATATATATATATATATATATATATATAAAAACCTATCTTAAAACTTTTAACAATAACAAGCATCTTTGGTATTAGACATAATCCAAGTGATATATCGATTAACTCTGGTGTAAACTCCGGGGTAGTTTGGCTGCGCGCACCCTTCTCCCCAGGATACGATCCCTTAAAATTGCAAAACAAGGAATTAAATACGTTAAATTTTTATTCGATTTCAAATAATGTTTTTGCTAGAACAGAAAATTTTCACTAGGTTTGCGTCTTAGTTAAACTCAATTGTTGACTTAGTATAGTAATAAAGAATAGTATTTAATGATTTTGGTGAGTTTTACGCCTTATCTAGTCCAGAAAACGAACCATTTTCGCTCTCAATTCTTTAAAATGCATAGAATGACTTAAAATTTTGACAGTAGGTAGCGAATAGTCCAAGGATCAGAATCTACATCATGTTGAAGGGCGCCTTTACCTTGGAGGTGGTTTCCAAACCATCTCGGAGTGGAATTTTTTGATATTTTGCCCACAGAAATCGATAAAAAAATGATTTCTTAGCAAAAAATGTTCTATGCATTTTTTTTTTTTTCATACTTTTCGAGTTATTCGCGATCGAAAGTCGGAGTTTTTAAAAAAAGTTTAAGAAATAACGTTTTTAAACGTTGGTGCCCTGAAAGGGTTTATAGATCAAAAAGACTAAGAACAACAAAATTGTAGCTTTTAAAAAAACAAATAAAATGGTTTATGTAATTGCTTTGGGCCCAATACAAACCAAGTTGTGGTTTGTTTAGGGTTGGCTGTTTTTCATCAAACACAAAATTTCAGAGTTTCAAAGGCAAATAACGCAAAATCTACGTATTTTTTAAGAAAAACTAATGATTATTTTTTTGAAACATTTGCAAAGATCTTTTTTTTTTTTAAAGGATATGTATCATAAAAGATGAGTGAGTTATTATTAAAATAAGGTTAGACCAAAATTTTTTGAGTGCAAAAATCTCAAGTCATAGCCCTTTTTAAATTTTCTGTATCTATGTATTATAAATACATTCTAAAATTTTAACCGATTTAAATTGATAAGTTATGAAAAAAATGGAGCTGCAAGTAAAAGCCAAATTTTAGAATTTTCATAAAAAAATTCCTTTTCTTCAAAATAACTCAAATACTAAGGAAGATACGTAAAAATAACTAGAGTATTAAATTGTAGCTTTTTAAAATAATTACAAACATTTTGTTTTTTTTTTTTTTTTTAATTTACTGTATGACGAAAATTTAGTGAGATATAAACTGTAAAACGCGTGTGTATAGATGAGCACTACCTTGTTTCAGCCCTTTAAACTCACTTCTTTTAAAAAGAAAGGGTTTTAAATAGTTTTAATATATAGGACCCTATAGCTCTTTCATATAGTATTTGAAAATTATCGATAACTTATACCGTTTTTGAGAAAAACAATTTGCCCCCAACCCCAATTGGATCTAATTTTCGCGGCGCGAATGGACTCTTAAATAATGTTTCAAAGAATTATATACTTATTTTTCAATTTATATAAACCTAATTTTATGTGACTTAAGCTTTAATATGAAAGTTTTGAAAGTTTTTGCAATAAGAGGTAGTTTTCACCTCTAAAAATCAAAAAGCGACCTTCAGCATAATGAAGATTTTGAAGAGGTGTGTAAGTTAAGCTCAATCCCAAATTTTCAGGCAAAACACTGTGATAATATATTAATTTTTTAGGGTAAATATATATTTTTTAAAATCATAATAGGGGTTGATTTTAAAGGGCTGAAATATTTTAAATAATGTTTCAAAGAAACAAAATACCACTTTTTCAACTTACTTGAATCAAATTTTACTCAACTTAAGCTTTAATAGGTTTTAGCAATAAAGGTTAGTTTTCACCGCTAAAAAATAAAGAGCGCCCATTGGCATAATATATATTTTAAAGAGAAGGGTAAGTTAAGCCTAATCCAAAATTTTCATGCAAATCTATGCATTTTAAAAAAATTGCGAGGTTTTGCACTTTTTCTAGCTTCGTTTTCTGGACTAATAGAAATTAATGATTTTGGTGAGTTTTACGCCATATCTAAAATATTAACAACTTAATTTTTTATTTTCTTATATCTGAAAGACAAAATATATAGATTATTATCATTGTTTTTTTTTAAATGTTGTGACAGGCTTGTAAGAGCAAAACCCCTTAATTATCAACATAACAATGACTCCTTTAAAATTCTCTAATTAAAATTTTAGGACATAATTTAAAAAATAAGATTAAATATGATAATTTAAGAACGAAACGTCGGATTCAAAAAAACATCATCCTTGGCTGCAAAACTGCTATGAAAATATTTCCATTTTTAAGCATGTCTAAAAATATTTTCAGAAAAGAAATCAAAATATCAAAGACAAAAATTAAAGTCCCAGTTTTCAAAATTAAAAATCTTAAATAAAAATTATAACACGTTTCGCGGCTATCATAATAATCAGACCCAAATGAGTACTTATTACTTAACAAGTATAATAACAAACAAAACAAACTGTTCTGAGATGGCCGACATTGTGCTTGTTTAATTGTAATAGTAAGGGAGCCCAGGCGGGTCAAATAAACATACAGGGGGATACATTGTACCCGGTAAAGTACCTCCACCAAATATGAGCCCCATATATATGGCCGCCTGTCAAGAATAAAGGATCAGTTCAAAAAAAATTGATCATTAGAAATTCTCGAGCGCGTCAGATTAAGGTAGGGTGAGTTAATTACATGCTAAACGTGTATATTCCACTAATCTGACAATTTTTGAGTGACGCAAGGAAGTAGGAGGGTTACGAATTTGTAAAAAACGTCATCTCCACATTCTCGAGCGTGGCTAATTTTTATTTTTTTTTTATTTTAAGGGAAATAATTTAAGGACAACGAAAAATATATAATCTGACGATTTCCACAAGCCGAAGTAACAAAAATTCTTCGATAAAGTTTAATGCGTGCAGCTGCGTGATGCCTATATTCGCCACTCCGCGTTTCTATTCCTCTCTCACTCTTTCTCTATCTATTACTCTCTCATTCTGGTTTCTGTGGTCATGACGCCATCACAGCTGATCACACAGATACAGATACACAATCTAAGGATGAAATTGAGCCAGAAAAGAAAGATGATTCTACAGGTAAAGATGATAATAAAGAAAAAATGCTCAAAAAAAAAAATTTTTTTATAATTACATATTTTCTTATAAATATATTTTATGCATTCTACTTAAAAGGCATACACTTTTTATTTGCATGCTATTTCCTGAGCTTTTTAATTACCAATTAAGATCAATGGTTTAAAAAATAATTTTTTTTTTTTGTATTTTTAAAAATAATCGTTAGATTATGGGACATTGGGCTAGGACAAAAAATAAACCATATATATCTTAATCTGACGCACTAATATTTCAAAAAGGCGTTTTTTTTGCCCTTCTTTTAATGGCCGCGATTTTGCGTCACATCCAAACCGTCAGATTATTGAATAGAGCCCTTTTTTTGGTCATTAACATCTCCTTAGAAAAAATAAGCCTCGATTATATTTTTTTGCTATTTTTAACCTTCGTACGACCCCCCCACCATGCAAACGATAAGATTAAATACGTACATTATTACAAAAAGGTGGGACATCATGCTATTAATATCTGACGCCTGAGATTTTGGAACAATTTTTTTTAAATTTTTCAAGGATGAAATTGAGCCAGAAGAAAGATGATTCTACAGGTAAAGATGATAAGAAAAATGCTCAAAAAATATTTTTTAATAATTACATATTTTCTTATAAATATATTTTATGCATTCTACTTAAAAGGCATACACTTTTTCATTTGCATGCTATTTCCTGAGCTTTTTAATTACCCAATTAAGATCAATGGTTTAAAAAAATCCAATATTTTTTTTATTGTGAGATTAGGCGAAAGATAATCGTTAGATTATGGGACATTCCGTCTAGGACATAAAGATAAACCATATATATCTTAATCTGACGCACTAGAGTATTTCAAAATGGCGATTTTTTTTGCACATTCTTATAATGGCCGCGATTTTGCGTCACATCCAAACCGTCAGATTATTGAATGAGAGCTTTTTTAGGTTCACTTAACATTCCCTTAGAAAATATGACGCACTCGATTATATTTTTTTGTGCTTATTTTCAACCCTTTCGTACGAACACCCCCACCATGCAAACGATAAGATTAACATACGTACATTATTACAAATAGGTGGGACATCTATGCTATTAATATCTGACGCGCTCGAGTATGTCTATGCAACATTTTTTTTTAATTTTTCAAATCTATTGACGCTCCTCCACCTAGGAAAAGGTATACATTATATATCACTTTTTTTTTATCATCTAAGCTTCGCAACCCAATAGGTCTCTATGACGCTCGAGTAAATCCCCATTTAGCATCATGGGCTACTATAAGTAGTTAGCTCTGACGATGTCGATTTCGGCGAAATACGTCATCCTTTTTAGTTTTTAATTCTCTACTTTTATTTATAACAAGCTGCTTGGGAAAAACTGACACATCCTTTACAATTATTCTTCTTTATAATAAAAATTTCCTTGCTTACCAACGACTTCATGAAGATTTCCATTTATAATATGTAAAGGTCCTCCGCTGTCTCCCTAAAAAAGATAGTAGGTATTCTGTAATAATCGTAAAATAGAAGGGTATAAAAAAACAGAAATATTTTATTTACCATAAAACAAAAATAGATGGTAAATGGTTTGGCAATCTTTTTTATTGTGGAAATTATTGTGACAAAAATATATATAAAAAAATAATTTAAGGGATATTTTATATAACAATCCATCTACGGATTTACGGTTCGAGCAAAGGGAAAGCTCACTCTTAGACCTATAAAGTATATGGGTTGTTTTTCTTTCTAAATGAAAATAAAATAAAAAGTATAATAAATAATTTTATTCTTTTATGTTATGTGCAACAGATTGTAGAACTTTAAAGAAAGTTTTATTCTTAGTAAAAGCTTTAAAAAGCTTTAAATTTAAAAACGGCGTAACGAGTACTTTGTTTTAATGCTAATTTGGTTACCAATATATCTCGGTAACTAAAATTGTCTATTACATTTAAAAGATTTAAGAATCAAAACAAAAATTTTATAAAGGAAGAAAAAAATTGGGAGGAAAAGCCAGTCTCTGAGCCAGATTTGAATTACAAGCAGTGGATAATATAGATATCTCTTTCTCAGAATCTTAAAAATATTTTAGAGACAAAGGTATGTTCACCCTTGCGAAAACTCTGCCTTATACTTTATTTATGAGCTGTCAAGTTCGGCAAAACAAAGGGTTAGTAGGCGTTAGTTTTAAGAATAACTTTAATTGATGGCATAACTACTATAGTGCAGGGCATTTAGATCAAAATCGACCGAAATAAGGAATTTTTAAGGCCAGCAGATATCGAGATGCGGTTTTCTGCATTGTGTTCAGAAAGCTCCCAGGAAAAAGTCTATATGGTGTGGTTATGCCATTTTTCGAAAAATGCATTCTGGTGCTATAAATGCATTTTGCAATTGCATAATGCATTTATATAACCCGGGGGCGCTCGGGGGTGGCTTTGCGGGGGTGCCCGGGGCGTGATTGTGGGGGAAATTGCAGCGTCTATGAAAATCAGCCGAAAATCGTTCCTCTGGGGTTTTTGGAGATGGCTCTGCGGGTAAAGGTAATGAAGAAAGTGAAAAAACACAAATTATGAAAATATTACTTTATTAAATTGTACTTTTTATTAATATTAAATTATCCATCACAAAGTTCAATTTTTAACTTAAATACTAAACATCTTCTTTAAACTCTTCTTCTTCTTCCCCTTCTTCATCTTCTTCCTCGCCAATATCCTCGGCCTGGTTGGAAGTGCCTTTTTGGTTTGAGCAATTGCCATCGCAATGCTTGCATGCAAGTAAGCACTCCAACCCACTTCGTCGGCACCCGCACCTTGTGCCACAGTCCGTTTCACAGGAACAAGAGATACTGCTTAAAATTTCTTCGGGACCGGCTCCCTGGGTCATCGTGACAGGACTGAGCTTTCCATCCTCTCTTATTTCTAGTGGCGCCGGTCCCCACGGTAACGATACTCTACTCTCTTGATAGCTTTGCCTTTTTCAAATTCAGTTTCGAGACAGAAAAGATTTCCAAAGCAATTGTTTTTATAATATGTGTAATATAATTGAATATTAAATTAAAATTTTTATAATTTACACCCCCGGGTAATTCTAATGCCAGAAATGAATTCGGCGTTCCCGAAAACCCCCCGAGTAACGATTTTCGAGCGATTTTTCCGAGTTTCCAGTCGTTCTTATAATATTGCAAGTAATTATGTAATTGCAAAATACATGTTTCGAAAATTGGCATAACCACACCGTATAGACTTTTTTCCTGGGAGCTTTCTGAACACAATTTCCTAACTTCCCTGGACTACTATATCCATATTCACAGCAGCAGATCTTTTCTCTAATTTTCTTTTCTCTAATTTTGTATGCATTGTATGTATCCCATATTAAACTCTTTTTGGAATACTGTTCCCATATCTGAAGATTGGCGTTTCCCACAGTCCTTAGCATTCTTGATTCCATTCAAAGAAAAGCAATTTGCCATAATAATGATTTCACTTTTACAGCAAATTATTATTCTTTTATAGAGATAGGTGTTGGTGATCTGTTGCTTTTTCTTAGGTTTTTTTACGGCTTCTGGTCTAAAGAATTAGCTTCTATAATTCCTTCCCTAGGAGCTCCACATAGAGCAACACGGATTTATGCATCCGCTAACAATCTATCAGCAGAAGCGGCGCTCTCCCACTTTGTTTGTTTTTTTTCATCTTTAAAGTGCATAGGCCGTGGATCCGGCTACCTGCAAAGGTTTTTCCTTTTCCTTTAAACCTTCCTACACAGCTTAAGGTTATTTATTATTTTGTTTATTTAAAAAAAATACCTAGTGAAAAAAATACGATTAACTGCTTACTACTGTACTGTACGTTTTTCCGTTTTTATAATAAATAATTTTATCATTTTTTGGTTATAGTATATTTTTAAAATACATATAATTTAAATCTCACAACAACAAATATTTTTTTTTAGAATATTTTTCTTCGTAAATATGAGAAAGCTAAATAATGTTAATAAATAATAATTTGACAAGAATAAAAGCTTACTTTCTGGACAGTTCTAATTGGTCTAGATTTTTTTTACTTCTTAAACAACGCGGTAGTGCCACCACGGGCGTTATATAAATTACTACTATATCTGAACTATTCCCATTAAAGTCTGGGTAATGTCAGCCAGAGGAACCACACTCAAAGGCACACGGTGTTCACTGGTGGTCACCGATCCAATTACTAACCGTGCCCGGCTTTGCTTAACTTCGCTGATCCCATGAGAAGCGGTGTTTTAACGCGGCAAAGGCCGTTATTATATGTATATAATAAGATATGCTCTCCGTCCCCAGGAATCGAAACCGGGTCGCATGAAGGTAAGTAACACGCGGCATCGCTATTCGGGAGGCCGGTCGTATTTTCGAATGTAACACGCGGGCTGATCGTTTTACTGGCGATCTCAAGTGCTACTTTGCACTAGACTTTTTCCCGCGAAAAGATCTAAAATGCACAATTATTTGTCTTCTATAAAGGTAGCATATTTTATTTTATTGCATAATTTTATTAATCATTGATTTGTCGTGCTCACCAGATGGCTATTGTTATTTAGAAAAAAATAATGTGTTGCGTTGCAAGTTAAAAAATAAAGAGAAAGTAGATGTAAGTAGCATTAATAATAAAAATGTTTATGCTTAAGCCTTAAGAATTAGGTTATTGTTACCCCCATACATATTTGAATTGTCCTTGTCGGCTCTTAGACCGAATAATTTGCCGACAAAGAAAGGTTTGGTAATTGATTGATAATTGATTTCGTCGTTGTAGGCTTTATTTTAAAACCCTGAAAAAAAAAGTTTTTAGATTTGTCTTTTATTATGAGGGATTTAAGGAGCATAGATCCTGGGTCTTCTTTTAAATTTTGTCACCTTTATTAATTTTTTTGTGCCACTGCGACAAATATTTAGGAAATATACAGGGTGACGCGGATCTAAATTTACATACGATACCATAAGATAGAGATACCCTTGGAGATTTTAAATAACCCACATTTAGTAGTCCTATCGCTAACCTTTACTGAGATATAGGGTGTTTTATAGGTTTTGCATAAAATTTATTTTTGTAATATTTCTGAAAGCACTTAAAATAAAATACTTATAATGGGTAAGAATATTTTTTTATATAGGTAAGTTAAAATGCCATATGCAAAAGTTGCCACTTATATCAACACTTATGTTGAAGTAATGTTTCGGCTGTTTAAAGATATACCTCTTGAAAAAACAAAGGCCTATAGTCTTACTCAGCTGGTGGATTTTATAACGAGTAACTTTAGTAGGTATTATATTCAGAGGATATTAGATGTCATAATGGAAAAACTTGATCGAACAAAAATTTTTTGCCAGATTGCAAGGATGTAAATAATAAAAACATTACTAAAGTACCTAGCGACTTTCATTATTTAGTTACAAGTGCTTCTGACTCACTCTAAGTTATTTTATGAATATGAGTATCGGCATCTGTTCATGTCCAGTTGGCAACTCGTGAAAGATCTGCAAACATCAATCGGCAATCATTGACGTATTTAAACTTAAATCCACATATAATTCACTTACCCTTCGAAGCAAAAAAATATTCTATAATATAGCTACGGAAATGAGTCACCACCAATTTTTTTTGTTTCTTTGTTAAAATAAACTGGCCTGGAAAAAACTCAGGCTGAACATCTACCCTACGTTGAGCCCTTAGATACTTCTGAAGCTGCACCAAGCAAAAACAAACGTTTTCAATAGAATCTACTACCAAAAGTGTTATGGATATTGAAGAGGATTTTAATGCAAGGGAAACAAAGGAGATTGTTTTTTTAAATATTGACCAGTGCCAAAACACACCAATAAAGAATTTGAGAGACGATCCACAACACTTTTAACCGGCTATAGAAGCAGTAATGAAAAATTATTACTCAAATGCTAAAACACCACGTTAACTATTAAGTTTATTGCATACTTCTTTTAAAAACACAAAATATAAGTCACATCATCCACCAACAACTAGAAAGGGAAAGTATATATTACTGCAACCCACAGCCATAGCAAGAAGACATTTGAAATATTCAGGTATTAAGGTACATTATTAATTTTTATTTTCTGTAGGAAAAAGAAGATTACAAGGAGGCAAAGGTAAATGAGGGAAGAAAAAGCCAGTTGCACTACATTCGCTTGACAAATGTGTGAAAAACAATAAATGATTAGCTAACAGAAAAATAGCCAAATAACTAGTTCCTTTATTATAATACTTACATATTATTAGATCTTTTAAATCAGTAAACTTTGTTTTTTAAATCGTTGTCCGTTATTTTATCCATATTCATATACAATAGGATTAAGTAATAACTATGAAATATATACATAGATATTTTGTTAAATGGACTTCATTTTACTTAAATGCTATTTTAATTAAACGTAGTAACTAAATCTCTCTTAATATTACCTTAGCTTTTTAACCCTCTAGGGGTGATATATTTGTTTTTTTAAATAAATTATTTTTAATTTCGAAACAAGAAGGATGTTTCCTGAGTTGAACAAAAAAAAACAAAAAATTTACCTCTGAACCACGGAATAATTAACAAACATATAAAAAAAATACATATAGGCGAATTAAGAACCTCCTAATTTTCTGAAGTCGGTTAAAAAATGGTTTTATTTCTCCTTGTAAATAAATTCCTAAGGTATCTCTTTTTCGAATGGCGATGCCAGGTGTAACTTACCTTCATGCAGCCAGCCCGCGTGTTACATTCAAAAAAAAGACCGGCCCGGCCTCCCGAATGGCGATGCCGCCCGCGTGTTACTTACCTCCATGCAACCGGGTCGCCCGCTTGCTAGGCAGAGTTACTGCTCACTATGCTACCGAGATTTTTTAAATTTTAGTAATGTTTTTAGATTAATTTAATGTTGAAAACCGTTGTACACTTGCCGCTGAAACGTTCATGGGATTTTTAATTGCTTTTTGTTTGTTTCAAGCGATCTGCAAGTTCGTTAGGATCAATCAATTATGTGTACGTTGCAATGTATACCAGGGACTAGGAAAAAAGGGGTTTCATCTAACAAGTACCCAAGGAATATTTTTTTGATAAAAATTCTTAGTTGGGTTGTGTGGATGGGACCCATACTATATTTGGTAAATTGATTTCAAAACAAAATTTTTACAATGTGGTAGTCTGCTCATATTGCCAATTACCGACATTTAGACATCCACGGTAAGTACTTAGGTTATAGGCTATCATGGATCGTCCTAGGAGGAAAAAAGTTTTTTTTTTGGTTTCCGTTCGCTTTTATTTGGTAATATTAGATAATTTTATTATTTTTTTTTATATTATATAGTGCTGTAAAATTTACAAATTTTATTGAGAAACATATTTAACAGCATCATTTCTAGAGAAACATATGTAGTTCCGAATGTTTGTTAATAATAAATTAAACAGCATCTTTTAAGTCATTAATGGATTAATTACAGTAATAAAATAGCTGCTAACTGTTTACTGTTGTTACTAAATTTGTAGCCCACTGCTTTAAGACTTTTAATTAATCTTTGCAATAACCTTTTTTTCTCCAGATCCGTTAGTGAAGGAGTAAATTCGGCATTTTAATAAACCTACCTGACAAGAATCCTTTTGTCCTTCTGTAAAGCCGGCACACAACATATTATCCGTGATTCTACCGTTATATCCCGTTTTTCTGCAATCCTGATTTGACATAATGGGCACTGTGACCTCCCGTAATGTTGTTGATACCTGACCGTGTTCTGCTGTTGCTCCCCAGCCGACTGCTATGCCTGAAATAAACTTGTATTATCCAATGCAGAGCCCGTTTGAATTTTTTTAATAAATATTTTTTCCCAATAAGGTTTTTTATTTACCTGGCGGGCTTCTACTCAGACCAAATTGTTTTTAGGTGCAAGGGGGAATCAGAATTAAGGAACGGCAACATTGCTTTACGGAATAAGCAGCGCCCTCATTGGCACATTTTGAACTATGAGTTCTGATGAGATTTGTTTTGGTTTGGAGTCTTTGGGTTTATTTTAATTATTCATATATGTCGCAAGTCATATATCCAGAGCCCATAGTTTACAAACAATGGTAGGTAAATGTTTATTAAAATATTTTAATTTTCACTGTTTTAACATTAACTTATAAGTATTCATATTTACCTTATCCTCTTTAAAAGGAAAAGAAGCACTCTAAAAATCTAGCTAAGCATTTTATGGCCACGCTAGAAAATAATAAAAACGTTTTTTTACGAAAAAAATATTTTCAAAATTATTAGAAAACAAAATTGACAAAGAATGTAAAAATTCTTGGAAATTTTAAAAATGTATTTAATAAAATACGGTCCTTTTTAATACGTATTTATTTTTTTAGTGTGTAATAATATTAACATATTCCAGGCCTATTTTAAATCATTTAAAAATAATGTAGGTATTTATTTTTCTTTTATTTACATACAGCAATCTTAGGTCTTTTAAAAAATTACCCATAAGGAACTCTTTCCACGTAGTTTTTAAATGATAAACCATTCGATCCCTCAGTTCCGTAAAAGCTGTCTAAGCACCGAAGCAAAAACCCAGGTACAACATTCAGATCAACCAACTTATTTCCTACAAAAAAAGGAACTCTTGATAAGACTTGATTCCTCTAATGGTTTTCGAGAAATTTGCATTTTAAAAATCTGCGGTAGTATTTACCAGAAAATTAAGTGACAGGATGTCACTAAAACGTCTTTTAAAAAGCTGATTACATATTCCTTAGACCAAAATTAGCCCAACGAAGCCAACTTATCTTGGTACAAAGTTGCTTAGTTTAGGCAGTAGACGGCACTAAAGTGACAATCTTTAAATGTTCTTAGCACCGTTTAGTTCCCATAATAAGCAACTTTGTTCTAAGATAAGTTTGCTTTACTGCGCTAATTTTGGTCTAAGGAATATGTAATAAGCTTTTTTAAGGACTTTTAGAGACATCCTGTCACTTGATTTTTTGGTAAAAACTACCGCAAATTATTAAAATGAAATTGCTCGAAAACTGTAAGGGGAATCAAGTCTAATCAAGAGTACCTTTTTTTGTAGAAAATAAGTAGGTTGATCTGAATGTTGTACCTAAACCCCTTTTGTCCCATTGGCGTAGAAGCCAGGTTCTACGCCCATGGACTGATATTAATCATAATTCTAACATGGGTTTTTTGCCCTATAATGCCAGGTCAACGTACTAAATTTCGGCAAAATAGTATGAGCAGTTTTTAAATTAATCCAGAAAAACGATTTTAAAATTGTCACTTCAGTGCCGCCTAGCGCCCGAACTAAGCAACTCTGTACTAAGGTAAGTTTACTTAAATCGGCTAATTTTGGCCTGAAGAATATGTGGTAGATTTTTGTAAATACTTTTTACAGACACCCTGTATAATATATTATATAATATACAGGCTGTTTAAAAAGTAATTGTAAACCCGCAGATTTGTATTAAATATTAGGGGGAATTTAGTGACATTAAAAATAAATTAAAATACGGCTGATAAAGGATAAAGGTTTTCAAAGGTAGGGGATGATTCCCACTAAGCAAAAAACATATTTAGCACGTTTTGTAACGTTATTCAAAAGTATCTGTGATAACGTTTCATTTCAAACGTTATTTTATCATGTCTGTTTCGTTTTCTTAAACTGTTACTAATAATTTTCGTTTCTGTAACATACACTTGTGCATATTTTTAATACGGTATTGAACAAACATCTTACCGACGTAATTTTTATGTATTTTTATATTAACGTTAAAATGTTGCCATGTTGAGAATGGTATTTAAAATACAACTTTGATACGTCTCTTAATAACGTTTTAGATATGATTATAATTTGTTAAAATATAATTTTTTTATTTTTATTGCAGAATCGTTACGTTTACTACATTTCCTCGTGGAAATGTAAACAAAGTTAACATATCGACCTCGTTTGCTTAAAAGTAGCTGGCACCGAGATTGTTCGATTTTTAAACCACGACGCCAGGTTTAGAAAGAAAGATTTACCTTTAGTACATAACCTCACTTACTATATTTTTAAGAACAAGTGTGTTTTGTGTTGTAAAGTTTTTTCTCGTGATATTAAAGAAAAATATGGTTTGGAAAGTAAGTATACTACACTATTTTCTACTATACTAGTTTTTATGTATGTAGGTATAAAGATAAACTGACCAAAAATCCCGATTTTGAAGGTCAAGATTTTAAGCCCAGAAAATCCAAAATTAGTCGTTTTCTTAAGATAAAGTTACCATTCGTTCCCAATATTGGGGTAATAAGTCCGGATTTCGTTTTGTAAGGTACCTCCCATCCCTTCTTGCATCCCCTAGATACATATAAATTAAAATAAGTATAAATTAATGTTTGGTTGCTTTATACCTACCTACATAATAGTAATTTACGTTATAAGACCGGAAAGTAGTGTTGGCAGGTCGAGCCAAGCGGTTTCTAGGGCAAGTCCAGAAAGCTTGGCGAGACCTGCAAAATACTGGTTTTTCGGTCATGTAACCTACAGTGGTTTTTTTTTGAGCGAAACTATTTTAAAAAAATAATAATATTTTAATAATCAAACACAGGTCTTTTTGTCCGCTTGACATGGATTTAACACCTATTATAACAATAAGAATTATTTAAGACACCCACTGTACATTAGTACATAGGCCTCAGTCTTCGCGGACTGTCCAAAGATAAAAAAAATCAACTCTAGTTCGTTTCCATAACAACCATAAATAAAAAAGGCTATGCTCAAAATTAGCAGCTTATTTTTCATTTCATGGATCTGCAAAGTGACAAATGGGACTAGAAAAGTGACAAATGAGCCCGGCAAAAGATTTTTCCGGTCCTTGATAACCACTTTCCGGTCTAGCCTGGAAAAAAGTTACTTTCTGGCCAAGAAATTCTCCAGAAAATGGGGTCTTCCCGATCGGTCGAAAAAAAAATACTTATTTAGGGGACTTAAATAGCATAAATTAGGTATTTTAAACAAATAAAATACTTCGGTAAAATTAATTTTATCAAAGTTGTATCTTAAAGTATTCACTGTGATGAATAATATTTTGTAATTTCTAAAGGCCCTGATATTAGACACTTGTGACAAATTAATAATAATAATAATTAATAATAGAATTATTAGAAAACTAACTATAAAACAAATTGTAGATGCAGTACAGTCTGTTTTCAAATACCAAGTAATCAAAAAGTGTAGGCTTTTAAGCCAACTAAAGGTTTTATTCTTTATATTAGGGAAATAAAGTAGCTATGACACTATCTGCAAATACAGCTTTTTTGCCAAACTAGTGATATACAATTATCTTTTCAATTAATGAAGCAATTATGTCAGTACCTAAAAGTTTTGGAGCAAATATCTTACAAAGTTTTCTTTTTTCAGGTACAACTAGGAGGAAAAAATTAAACAGAATATGGATATACATATACATACATACATACATACATGTACTTACAGTTGATTTTTAATAAACATTTATAAATTATGTACCTAGGGAATTTTTATACCTAACTTTAGACCTTTTTATATTTTTGAAAATATTACTCATATTTACACATCAGGAAATATTTAAGACTTTTTATAAAGTAAATTAGGACAGATAAACAATATTACATGAACATTTTTACATATGAGCTGTTACACTCTGTGTGGATTTAGAAAACAATCTCTGCATATTAAATAGTCTGTACACAAATTCGGGGAATATGAAAGGAGAGTTGTAGACATCAGATATTTTTACAAATAAATTTTTTCTTATAATTGATATAAGTATTTTTTTATTAGGAGTCACTTGTTATTGGTTGTATCTTGGAAACTATTGTATTATTTCCGGGTGAATGAAAAAATGATTATCAAAATTAACAGGTGATTTAGCACAATTTTTTTTACATTCATATTTTTTTCAGTGGCATCTTCAATAAAAGAGTGGACGCAACATTTACTTTTATACATAAAAATACTAAAACTTTGAGCTAAACAAATTTAATCGTTTTTTTTATTTAAACAGCATAAGTTTAAAAAATATGTTTCACTTTATCAGTGCTTCTTTGCATATAAGTAAATTTTCGCCCACTCTAGAAGTTTAACAGAAAATAATATATGAGGAAAGGCGTGAAAAATCGTTTAGTAATTTTAATCAAATCCGTGATCAATTACGTAAATATCAACATTTTTACAAAAAGTTTGCCCTTTTAAATTTACTTGGTATCGTGCGCTTCCCAGTGAGAAAGTCACCAACTCAATAAGTTTAGTGACTTTTAAAGCTATCTTCATTATACTAGTTATTAATTTTAAGCTGTTCATTAAATGGTTTACGAAATACGATTTATGACCATACTTAATTAAACATTCTGTATTATTACCATGAACCACAAATTAAGGATCCAAAAGATCTTGTAATGTTAACTAAATAACGGAAATATTTCAGAACACTACCTTGTTTATAATCAACACAACAAAACCGCCTATTTAAACCCTTAGAAAATCCTACTTTAAACTAACCCGTATGGTTTATAAAAACAAAATAAAACCTTAGAATTTTACGTAGTTATGTTCTAAGAAAATGTGTCAGGCCTAAGCAATGCAAAATACATAACAAGGCCGTTTAAGATTCGAAAGTAGAACGTTGGATTTTTAACGTAACTACGATTTTGATGAGTTAAAGGAAATATAACGAAACTATTAAGTTTAAGGCGCTGTTATTGTTTCAAGATGATTAACGTAACAAAGGAACAAGAAAACATTAATGTAACGTAATTAGGATGATTTTTTGCTTAGTGGGTTTCTTCTACAAACTTTTTTGTGCTACGTTTTTTCTTGTAAATTTAAGTTAATATTGAGAAAGAACGGACAATTCTGAACAAAAAAAGTACTCTTACATTAAAACGATAGTTTGAACCATTTGCAAGAAATGTCAGTTTAAAAATTTTAGCGTACATCTTAAAGCAAATTGTAGGTAACTTTATTTTACTACCTGATTTTAATTTGATAATAAAAGTTTAGGATTGGTTTATTCATAATAATAAAAGTTCAGCTTTTTTAAGTTTTTCTGTCATTTAAATGGCCTCATTGCGATTATTGTTATTATTTTGTGTTATTTCAAGAAGTGCGTTTGATAAGTTTAAAAAAGAAAGATGATTTACTGCTTTGTCGCACGCACTTGTTGATTGGGATTTATATAACTGTTGGCTAAATTCCCGCAATTTCTAAAAGATCTTGCAAACATATTATAAATACCAGCTTGCTTTTAATAGGTGTAAATTATTATTTTCTTTTTTAAACTTACCATACGCACTTCTTGGAATAAGGAAAATAATTAATAACAATAACAACAAAAATGCTATTTGAATCGACAAAATCTAAAAAGAGCCTGAACTTTAGTCATTATTAATAAATAAAACCTGAACTTTTTTTATTAAAATTAAAATCAGACAATAAATTAATTGCTTTAAGATACGCATTAATTTTTAAACTGAGACTAGCACAATTTTTGATTTATTGTTTTGAAGTAAGAGTACCTTTTTAGTTTAGGATTGTCCGGTCTTTCTGATCGTTAACTTAAATTTACAAAAAAATGTAACACAAAAGTTTTTATCACTAAACATCCCCTACTCTTACAAACCTACTCATTTTCAGACCATTAATTTATTTTTTATATTATTAAATTCTACATAAAATTTAATTAACATATGCAAAATTTCATATAAATTACGTTTTTGTCGTAGTTGCAATTAATTAAAAACCGTTCTCATTACCAACCCTTTAACGGAGGGTTTATATTTCCTTTCTAAATACCCCATATATTATATATTATATTAGGTAACATCGAAAATCCAACACCTAGTAAAACTATTATATTTTAATAATATTTTGTAGTGTAGCTCAATAGGTTGTTAGAAAACTATAGAAACTTCGGATATCTCCGATGATAGTACAATACTATTCAATAAGTTACCATTATGTCCAGTAAAACTTTTTCCTGTAGCTGGCAAACACACAGGCCGTATCATATCCTTCAAAGACACTTCCTGGTCCAATCGAAGCAATGCAATGTCATTATTATAGTTGCCTCCTTGTCCGTATGCTCTATGTCTTAAAATGGTACTGATCTTTCGTGTAAATACCGTAGTCTCATATGAATTGGATCTGTCGTGATCTAAAAAGACAGCTGACAATCTGTCTTTGTTGAACCTATAACATATTTGTTATATAAACACCATTTAAAATATATTTTTAATGCTTTCTATAAAAAAGAATTATTTTAAACACTGGTCTTAAAAGTAAATTACTCTTTAAACTCTTAACAAATACAAAATATTTTATTAATTTATTTTTTTTAATTTTTATTTTAACTAGTAACACGGTATAACGTAGCTAAACTAACCAGCAATATACATTTCTTCTTTTGTACCATTAACAGGGCCGCCGCCAGAAAAAAATGTAGAGGGGTCCAAAAGTTTAGGTCAATTTACTAGTCTACAATTCATTGAATTAAAAACGCAAATATACCACAACTTTAATTTCTAAATAATAATCATACTTATTTAAATTTCAAGGCAATATTGTAAAATTTAAGCATTTAGACGGAAAATGTTTTATTTTAGGTTATTTTTAAAAACCCAGTGGGGGTCGGCGGACACCCCCTGACCCCTCCTGCCGGCGGCCCTGACTATTAATCCAAGTTTTCTTATCATTTTGTTCGAAAAACAGAAATTAAAACTGTTTGACAACATTAAGTTTATTCCAACCCCGCAAAAACCCTTTATTGTACGGTCACGCGCAAACCCAGTCAAATAAACCCGTTTCAACCGATTGGTGACGGTGTATTATTATACGATCTCTTTACTGTTCCAATAAACTTTGTAATTGTTCTTAAACCGTTTTCAAATAGTCATCTCGATCCAATGCAAAGCAAAAACCCTTTGAAGCAGATAGTGATTTATCGTCGTCGTTTAGTACCTACTGATGTAAAACCGTGCAAGGTCGATACTGGCGCGCTTGATCGATTCTAACAGTTTTGAAACCGTTGCACGGCGCACACAAGCGAAATTCGGGGAAAACCCGGCCATAAATCGGAAATACCAACTTCGCAATTAAGGCCTATTCTGAGTATAATTTCATTATCTAGTTACCTGGGTATAATAAACAATCACCCTTTTATTTTTAGTCTTGTCACTTGCAGAAATATTTTAGTTGAAAGCTGATGTTCGTGGAGACTATTTCATTGTGATTCAAAAGCGCCTGTGAAAATTAGTAATTTATATTCAGTTTTTCGGAAAAGTGTGGGTGAAAATTTTGTAAAGTAACTATGGAGCCTATTGCTGGTGGTAAGTAGAATATTAAAAATAATATTTATTTAAAATATTTCTTTACGTTTTTATACTGGTGTTCTGAAAAGTTAACAATTAATTTTTTAATTTCAATTTTTCACTTTTTGCTAAAGTAAAAGTATGATTTCCGTAATTTCCCGCATTTAAATTAGCTTTAAATTATTGTTTAATAAGTCCTTTGTAAGATCCCATCTTAAGTTGCTGCGATAATTTGCGATCTTGACGAGAAAATATTTTTAAAGATTTATGGTCTGGGTCCAAATTCGTATAAAATGTAGGTCCCAAACGCAACAAATAATTTTCTCCTACTAACTTAAAGAATAAATCAATTTTTATAAAATAAAACATTATTTTATAGAAAATTAAATAGAGAAATAAAAAAATTGCCATATGGGTTTAAAATTCAATATGGCGACCAATTTTAAATGGCGAAATCTTATTAAAATATATTGTTTTAATTACATTGAACTAAGAATTAAAGAAACAGTTTTAACAATCATTCATGTAGTTTCAAAATATAAATTATAATCCAAACAGCTATTGATAATGTAGTTTTTTAGAATTAACATTCAATTCTTCAAGCTACGGTCTCAATTTTGGAAGATTCTTCTAATGTAATTTGAAGTACCATTGATTGCAAAGTATAATCTGTACAAATATTATAAAGAGGAAAGATTTGATTGTTTGTTTGAATTGAATAGGCTCCGAAACTACTGGATCGATTTAAAAAATTCTTTTACCATTAGAATCCTACATTATCCCCGATGAACATAGGCTATTGCTAGTAATAAAATAATTACAACAACAAAATTACAACTTATTTTTTCAGGGTCTGCAACAAAATCTGCTTTGTTTAAAAGAAGCCAACTTGTCAATTGGTTAAGAATTTGTCAGTCCAAGGAAAGAATGGAGCAGTGTCGTTATTTGGCAGAAAAAGTGACCTCTACCATGCAAGTTGAATGCTTGTCAGAAGAGTCTTCAAAAGTCTTATATAAATTCATCGAGAAATATGACACAAAATGGTCAACAGCATCAAGAAATAAAACTGCATTTGAAAATAAAAATCGAGATTGGTTAAATATTGAGTTGGAGTTTTCTTCGTCAATGAATGAAGCTCAACCAGCCGAAATGCAAGATACAACTTCATCGAGTAGAGGGAGGCCATTCACTGGATTTTTAGATTTGAGTGAACGATCAAAAAGAAGAAGAACTGAACCGTTGCGAGCAGATCGAAGCCCGGAAGAACTAACATTTGCTGCTCAAATGAAGTTTAGGTCCGAAGGTAAACGGGATGAAGCAGATGTGTTAAATAATGTTGCATTCTCAACACCAACCCGTGCATCAAAATATAAAAAATCTCTTCAAAAAGAATGTGAAATACCATTTGCAGCGGACGAAGCCTTATCGCTTTTTGTAGAGGCTAAATTGACAAAATTTCAATATAATCTAATAAGAAATTCGGCAAAAAGCCATAAGTCAACTCTTTATCCTAATTATGAGTCCGTAACTGCCGCGAAAAAAAGATGCTACCCAGAAAACCTAAACATTTCTGAAGATGTAGCTGAAGTGCCTCTTCAAAGTTTGCTGGACATACATCTTTACGGTTATTTGAGTCCCTAAAGAAGTTTTAAATTCTTTAAACCAAGAAAATTATAATAATTTACATTTAATTTGCAAATGGGGGTGTGACGGGAGTTCTGGGGTGAGTCAATACAAACAGCAGTTTGTAGAGTCCAATATTTCAGATGCTAATATCTTTTTAACATCAATGGTGCCAATCCAGCTCATTAACGGGACCCGAAATCAAAAGATAAGTTTGTAATCTGGGAAAATCCCAGACCTTCCTCCACACGATTCTGTAGACCTCTTAGAGTCCAGTTTAGGCACGAAACAACAGAGCTATCAGTGAGAGAAAAGCAATATTTTGACCAACAAATTTCAGATTTGCAACCAACAAAGCTTGATATTCAAGGAAACCATGTATTTTTAAAATACATTTTATATTTTACAATGATAGATGGCAAATTGTGTAATGCTGTAACTGAAAATACTTCAACTCAGAGATGCTATTTGTGTAATCTAACATCCAAAGATTTTAACAATATCGAGAAGATTTTAAAACAGGAAATTACTGACGAATCTAGATATCAATTTGGTTTGTCATCTTTACATGCTTGGATTCGTTTTTTGAGTGTTTGCTGCATCTATCTTATAAGATGGAATTTAAGCAATGGCAAGCTGAGGCCAGGAAAACAAAGAAAAACTTGCAAATGCCAAAAAACGAATCCAAGACTTATTTTTAAAGAAATGGGACTATTGGTTGATAGACCAAAACCTGGTTTTTGGAAGTACTAATGACGGCAACACTGCTCGCCGTTTTTTGAGAATGCTGCTAAATCTTCGGAAATTACAGGCATTGATCAAGATTTGATATTTAGATTCAGAGTAATTTTATTAACAATTTCTAGTGGTTTTCATATAAAAATTGATAGTTTTAAGGACTATGATGAGACGCCAGAAAATTTGTAAATTGTATCCGTGGTACAATATGCCAACTTCCGTCCATAAAATCTTAATGCACAGTTCTGATATAATATCATATTTTATGGTTCAATGGGAAACTTGGCGAGGAAGCCCAGGAATCAAGAAACAAAGATATTAAAGATTCAGAGAATTTCATGCACGGAAGTTTCAAGAAAACAAAACATGGAGGATATATTTTGTAATCTTTAATATCTTCTGATCCTTTAATCTCCAATATGAAAAAATCATCTGCTAAAAAGCTTAAACAGTACCCTTCAAAAGTTTTGGCATTTTTTGATGAACCAACAGTTTCTGCTGATGAAAGTGATAGTGAAGATATTGATTGATTTTAATTATTAAGATAGGTTAGGCTTTATTATTATTACAAAGTTATTGTTAAGTAAGGTCTGTATATACTTTACATACTTAAATATATCACTCTTAACATGTATTTTAAATTGCTCTTATTTTTACACACAAAAGTTAGTTATAAAATTAAATAGAACAAAAACAAACAAATCACAACTTTATTTAATTTATAATAAGCAATTTTATTAACCTCAGGTATATCAAAAGTCTTGTCATTTTGGATTTTATTTCAAAAATTTTCAGTCAAAAGCGTTTATTTCAGCGCAGATTGAAGTCGGATTGAGGCACTCAACAGTGACAAAGGCAAGTCAATTTGGAAAAAATGCAGGATTAACTATCTCAATCCTACAATTCTGTTAAAATGGTTTACCTCTCTCTCTGTTAAGTGCCTCAATCCAACTTCAATTCGAGCCGAAATAAACGCTCTTATTATGAATTTTAAACTCTTAACTGCTTAAATTGTTAAAATAATAACAGTCTAATAATAATAGTAACATTTTTCATAGAGTTTTATTTTTCTAAGGAAATAGGTACTTACACAGCGCTTATGTAATGCAATAAATGAACCCAAGGGGAGGGGGCTTTAAAAAATGTTTAAATGAACGTGTTATCTTAGTTTTAACATTTTCTTACGATTAAACATGTTTGTGATTCATATCAGCACTACTACTATTTATGGCCGGCTTTTCCCCGATTTTCGCCTGTGTGCGGCGGTAGGAAAACTACGGGTTGGAATGAACCTCATACAGGCCTAAAGCCCAGAAAACGAAGCTACAAAAAAATCTGGCAATTTTTTCAAAATGCATAGATTTGCATAAAAATTTGGAATTAAGCTTAACTTACCCTCCTCTTTAAAGTCTATATTATGCCGATGGGCGCTTTTTATTTTTTGGGGGTGAAAACTACCCTTTATTGCTAAAACCTATAAAACTATACATTAAAGCTTAAGTTAAGAAAAAATTTACTCAAATAAGTTGAAAAAGAAGTATTTTGTTTCTTTGAAACATTATTTGAAATATGTCAGTCTATAAATCAACCCCTATTATGATTTTAGAAAATAACTACCCTAAAAAATTAATATATTTTCAGAGTGTTTTGCATAAAAATTTGGGATTAGGCTTAACTTACCCTCCTCTTTAAAATCATCATTATTCTGAAGGTCGCTTTTTAATTTTTAGTGATGAAAACTACCCCTTATTGCAAAAACCTTCAAAACTTTCATATTAAAGCTAAAGTCACATAAAATTAGGGTCATATAAATTAAAAAATAAGTATTTGATTCTTTAAAATATTATGTAATATATTTTAACCTTTTAAAACAAACCCTTATAAATTGTTTACCCTAGAAAAATTAACATATTGTCACAGAGTTGTAATTAAAAAATGTGACTACTCAAAAGTATTATTAATTTAATTTTGTAATTGTTTAATCCTTAAAAATCCACCCCTTACAATATTACAATGCAAAAAATGGTACAAAACCGTGTTTTTTTTTAATGCATCGAATCGCTTTTGGAATGCTCCAAAAAATTGTTTTTTTAAGCAAAACTCCTTCAGTTTTTGTGATAAAAGTTCTTTAAAAAACCATTTTGTGGTTTTTTTAAGAGCTATAAAGACCTACATATTAAAATTGTTTAAAACTCTTACTTTTTCAAAGGGGTGAGTTTAAAGGGCTGAAACAAGGTAGTGTTAGTCTATACACAAGCATTTTAAACGTTTATTTCTTACTTAATTTCCGTCATAGAGTAGATTATAAAGAAGCAAAATATTAGTAATTTAAAAAGTTGTTATTTGATAGGTACCTTAGTAATTTTTACGTATCTCCCTTAGTTTTCGAGTTATTTTCAAAAAAGGTAATTTTTTATTAAAATTCTGAAATTTAATTTTCACTTGCAGCTCCATTTTTTCAAATTAAGGCAATTTTAATTGGTTAAAATTTTAGAATGTATTTATGATACATAGATAAAAAAAATTGAATAAGGGCTACGACTCATTTTACTTAGGGTGGTAATAGAGGGGTTCGACTCAAAAAATTTTGGTCTAACCTTATTTAAATAATAACTCACTTAACTTTTATGATACATACCCTTTAGAAAAAGAAAGGTCTTTGAAAATGTTTCAAAACAGTTATTATTAGTTTTTCTTAAAAAATACGTAGATTTTGCGTTATTTGCCTCTGAAACTCTAAAATTTTGTGTTTGATGACTAACAGCTAACCTTTAACAAACCACAACTTGGTTTATTGGTCCCACAGCAATTACAAAAAAAAAACATGTTATTCGTTTTTTTTTTAAACTACAATTTTGTTATTTCTAGTTTTTTTGATTAAACGAAAAACTTCGACTTTCGATTGCGAATAACTCGAAAAATATGCATTTTACAGCAAAAAATGCATAGAACATTTTTTGCTTAAAAATCATTTTTCCATCGATTCCTGTGGTCAACATATAAAAAAAATCTACCCCTGTGATGGTTTGGCAACCACCCCCAAGGTAAAGGCGCCCTTCGGCATGATCCTTGGACTATTCCCTACCTACTGTCAAAATTTCAAGTCATTCTATGCATTTTGTAAAAATTGCTAGGCAAAATGGTTTCCTGGGCTACTAAGGTTTTGGTCCACTTGCAATTTTTGTACTATCGTGAGATTTGAAAACTGTTAGAATCGATCAAACGCGCAAGAGTCGACATTGCATGGTTTTATGTCAGTACGAAAACGACGAAGTTCGAACGCTTTCCGTATATTCAAAGGGTTCTTCCGTGGCTTGGGAATCGATCACAAGTTGGGTTAAAACACTAAAAGGATCATGTAATACACCGTCATTCATCGGTTGGAATGGCTTTAATTAAGTAGGGTTGCGCGTAACCGTACAATGAATGGTTTTTTGCGAGGTTGGAACTGTGCAAAGTAGAACACTTGCGCGTTTAATGGATCCTAACAGTTTTGAAACCATCTCACGGCGGTACAAAAATTGCGGGTTGGAACAAACCTTATATAAACCAGTCAGTACAATTTTTTTCCCTATAATTGAGTATCTGATAATATTGAGAACAAAACGCACTGACGACCTAACTTTCTGAGACAGACTAAAACTTATTTTGCTCAAATTTGGGTCGGTTTTACAATACTTAATATACATATACCTTAAAGGTACAGTAGTATATTATTGTAAGGGGCAGAGGAAGCCTAGACCCCTTCACTTTTTGAAACAAATTAAGTAATTTTGGAAAATACTTTAATATTTTGACCTATATTAAGTCATTTAATTTTTAAATTAAACGGTTGGCCTTCTCTACTTTTTTAGGCAATATACACCACTGTTAAGTTATAATTTATTATTAAATAAAAACTTGTTAACCTGTTTTATTCCAGATTTAAAAAAATGTTCTAAAAACAGTTTAAAAGCGGACATCCTGTTTTTTCTGTTGTTCCCAGTGACTCTCCCCCTAGATGCGTTTCGCCTACCCCACAGGACTTCCAAATAGGGCTGTATCAAGTGCACAGTTAACAACAGAAAATCCCAGAGTGTACTCATAAAACATATATCAATGTCTTTCGGCAAGATATAAAAATCTTACTTTAGACGCCGTGCTAAAATCACATTTAACAAATCAACATCAATATTCATCGGGGTGGGTAGGAAATGTTATTAAAAATGGAAAAATGTAGAAAAAGTTAATTTGCTAAATATAACTTTAGCAGGTGATACGGAATCGAGGCAGTTCTGGCCGTGCCGGCGTAGAGAAAACACCTCTCTAGCCGTCTAATAACGGGGTACTTGGTCTTGGGGGAATAATTTTGTAATGGGATTATCAATTTTGTTTGTTTTTGGGGAATTTTTCGTGCTGTCGTGTGGACAGGGAGCGGAGCCCTAGTCAGGCGGATCCCAGCGCCAATACTGGGTTAGACAGCGTTTTGCCTCCTTGCCTTGCACGGCAGTGCGGGTGATTTTCGGGATTTAAATAATGGGTTTAACTTCAGATTTCATAAGGGGATAATTTTTTTTTGTTTCTAGTAAATAACACATGGCCAAGTTTTAACTTTTATTTCTTTTGTAACAATTTTTCAATCACTTGTAAACTAGTGCTGTATTTGTTTTGGTTAATTAATAGATTTAATTTAAATGTTATTTTGGTATTATAATTAATAACAAGAAGCAGGCCAGAACTCCGCTGATTGGTAATGCGATGGCGTTAATAGCTGCCAACTTACCATTCAGAGTAAAACCAATTAGGGGGAGTATTTCTTGGGCACGGTGTTGCGGCTACTTGCTTCGGCGTTGCTGTTGCTTTGTGCAGCCCCTTCTGCCGACAAGTAGTCGGGTCCCTTAGTTCAGGCTCTGGGCGGTCCCAGCATCTGCCGATAAGGGACCAACTTCGCGTCCGTCTTTTATAAGCCCAGTTGGTATAAAAACCCCGTTATAACACTATTTTAAGCACGATGTACGGCGCATAGTAATTTTGGCGAGCTACAGTATAGTGAACTTTAAGGGGCTAGGCCAGGTCCTGGAGGCCACGACCACCCCCGAATTAGGGATATAAGGAAAGGGCAGAACCTCCCCTTCGATTCTGGGCCCGGCCTGCGGAGAAAATCACCCCCAAAGGGGTACATGTCAGTAGGACAATAATGGGAGCGGGGCCGACTTGGGTGGGCCAGGCCAGGCTTCCACAGCCTCGGCCACCCTCCAAATCGGTCCCAAAGGACAAAGGGAGGAACCCTTTTCATAGCCAGAACCCGGCCGGGTACCAACAACCCTGGCCCACGGAGAAAACCACCCTGAAAGATTGAGACAAGATGTGGGTGCCACTTTTGGCAGAAACCCCAGGTGGCTGCCAAAGTTATAAAGTTATTTTTAGATTTTAAAGAAGGGATTTAAAACTTTTAGTAAACAGCAAACATGATAGGGCGGCTGCGGCGCGTGTCGCTCAGCTCGGCCGAACATGTAAGGATTAAGCCGGGAAAAAGAGGGCACCGACGAACTCCCCTAGCTCAGCTCGGAAACGAGCTCAGCTGCCCCTGAAATGATTAAAAAGAGAGAGAGTCTCGAAGTTATCTAGAAAGAGAGAGAGTTGCCCTGCTAGATAACACAGGACGTCGAAAGTAAGATTTTTATATCTTACCGAAAGACATTGATATATTATGACAAATGGCTAATTACATTAATTACACAGGCCCACAAAAAAAGTGGTTTGTGCTGGGTGTCTGACTATTATTTACTGAAGTATTTTTTTCCGCTGAACACGAATCTGAGATCAAAATTGGGGGTCAAACAGCAAATAATCGATAAAAGGCCTAATTTCAGATATTCACGATTTTTTTAATTTAAAACTTCAATATCTTAAAAATTATAAAAGATACGCAAAAATTCATAGGACATAAACTATGTATTTATACCTTTAATTTAAATAACTTTTTGTCTAAATGCAATATTTTTCGAGTTATAATTAAAAAACCGAATTTTCAGATTTTTTTCAAGGTACACCTACCTCCGGAAAAAATTTGAAAATATGTTTTTATTATTTTTTAATTTTTTAGCAAGCTATATGTGATTTGGGATTAAAATAAATAAAATAAATAATTCATTATTTAAAAAAAATCACATTTATAATTTTTTTTTCCTTTTTGGACTGAATTTTTTTTGTCAAAATTACATTTTCGTTTTTATCTCAAAAATGTTTATTTAAATTTTTTATAGAAAATTTAAAAAGCTCTCTTTTTTGTTCAACGAAATTTGTATCTCTTATAGTTTATATAGTCGTAGTCCAAACATTCCGTAGTAGCAGGTTCCTGCCGGTAAATGTTGCGTGTCGGTTTTTAAGGGGTTTTCTCGATTTTTTGCTGTTTGACCCTTGATTTTGACTTCAGATTCATGTTCAGCGGAATAAGTACGCAAGAAAATCTTTGTCCGACACCCAGCACACACCACATTTTTTGTGGACCTGTGTTATTAATCTACCCTCGAGCATCGCGCACCGTCCCAAGCTCCAAGAATGGGGACTAGGGAGGCAAAAGGTTCGATGTGCAAACTAAAAGGATACTTCGTCTTCCGACTAGGGGTTGTAACGAAGCTATCGAGAGGCCGATCACCGCTGCCCAAATTTACGCTCGAGACAAGTCGACACTTTGTCTCCCTGCAAGATTAGCCAATTTAGGTTAGATACTTGGGTTATTATAATATACTATAATTTAAGAAGTAATAAAACTGCATCCATTAAAATAATGATAAGACAAGTTATTTTTTAAAACATCAACCCCCGACACCGTGACAATTTGGTGGAGACGCAGTAGTTTTTTTCCTCTTCTGCGGGAATTGTTTTTTTAAGTTATTTATTGCAAGCTTAATAATTTCTTTGCATTTAATAGTAAATTTTTACTGAAATACTGTAGGTGCATTTGATAATTTTCTTTTGTTTTGTAGATTCCACTTTTTTTTGATAACCTCATATATTTTTGCCGTCGTTATACACTTTTTTATGTACTGACCTTAAGCGAAGTGAAACATCTCTTAAAGGCTTTTGTAGAAAATTTTACATATTATCGTTTCAAAATAATATAATTGTTACAGACTTTAGCAATTTACGAAACATTTTTTGATTTTTATACTTTTACGGCCAGGTGATAATCGCGTTGTTAAATTTAGCAATGGATGAGCAATTGTTTAAAGTTAACAACGGTTTAGAATGTTTAACAAAACGTCATTGTCAGTATTATTCAATGATTTTAGTAGGCAACCTGTCAAAATCTGACATTTTGTTAAACATTCTAAACCGTTGTTAACTTTTAACAATTGCTAAGTCCATTGCTAAATTTAACAACGCGATCATCACTCGGCCGTTAAACTAATAGAATAAAGTATTTTTTGCCTTTTTGGGTTGTCTATAAAGACGTTTATTTTTAAATAAAATATTTTTTTGGTTTTTTTTGTGCTATTTTATTTATAAGTTCTTTGAAAAAATAAAAAGAAAAAATAGTTTTATTTTTTTCTTGTCAGTCAATTCTTTTCTTTTGAGTTTGTAAAATGATCGGCGTTGAAGTTGGCGTTTTACGTTGTCTAACTTTTCTTCAAAAATGGATTTCCCAAAAAATATTAATAAAAATTACCTGGCCTGTTGGGAATAGCATTAAGCCTGTATTAGCAAATACATGTTACAAAAGTAAAGTTACATTACGAACGCTAAGCCAATGTCAGCAAAGAGGTTAAACTTAAATTATCTCGAACCCAAAGCAGGCCGACGCCGTTTTATAAATGACTGACCGTCAAATGAATACTTTAACATCAGACGCCAGAGCTAACGCCGTCATCAGCGCTAGCGACAAGTTTATGAATACACCTTTTGTAGTGCAATTGCACAAATCAAAAATCTGGGTGAACTATCGACAAAAGTCGAGGGTCAATGGCCAAAACAACTGTTTCTGTCGCGCTTTAATCCATTAAATATTCTTTTTTTTAACGCACCGGCCGCTACAACCACGTTTTTATACATTTAAAGGTCTATTTGTTATTCAGAAATATTTTACACTATTTTAAACTTTTTGTTCCCACCTAGTCCTAAAATACACCTTTGGTAAGAGCGCTTATGTAAAAAAAAGTGTAAAATAGTGTACACTATTTTTGAATAACAAACAGACCATAAATGTATGGATTTTTAGAGATAAGGATCACCCTCTTTTATGGCTGTTTTGCTCAAAAAGTGGCCCTGGCTAGGAGGCGCTGGTGTAGCTCAGGGAACCAATAAGAACCAATGACCTTGACCGCAATATATAAAGGGCAAGTTCTTTATTCCATTACTAAAAAGTGCGCTGAGTTTATGCGCTGAACGTCAAATGACGTCATGAGAAGTTCTGATGGAACGAATTAAAACGAAATGTTTAAAAACGCTTTGCTATTTGTTCTGCAACTGTCAATGCTCAGCAGATTGTTGTGTTTCTCTTCCGAATTTATTTATATTTATTGCATAAAATGTATCAGGAAGAAACCATCAAAATTCAGTTTTACCCCGACGCACACAAGCGAAATTCGGGAAAAACCCGGCCATAAATCGGAAAAACCAACTTCGCAATTAAGGCCTATTCTGAGTATAATTTCATTATCTAGTTACCTGGATATAATAAACAATCACCCTTTTATTTTTAGTCTTGTCACTTGCAGAAATATTTTAGTTGAAAGCTGATGTTCGTGGAGACTATTTCATTGTGATTCAAAAGCGCCTGTGAAAATTAGTAATTTATATTTAGTTTTTCGGCAAAGTGTGGGTGAAAATTTTGTAAAGTAACTATGGAGCCTATTGGTGGTAAGTAGAATATTAAAAATAATATTTATTTAAAATATTTCTTTACGTTTTTTTATACTGGTGTTCTGAAAAGTTAACAATTAATTTTTTTTTAATTTCAATTTTTCACTTTTGCTAAAGTAAAAGTATGATTTTCCGTAATTTCTGCATTTAAATTAGCTTTAAATTATTGTTTAATAAGTCCTTTGTAAGATCCCATCTTAAGTTGCTGCGATAATTTGGATCTTGACGAGAAAATATTTTAAAGATTTATGGTCTGGGTCCAAATTCGTATAAAATGTAGGTCCCAAACGCAACAAATAATTTTCTCCTACTAACTTAAAGAATAAATCAATTTTTTTAAAATAAAACATTATTTTATAGAAAATTAAATAGAGAAATAAAAAAATTGCCATGTAATTTTATTAACAATTTCTAGTGGTTTTCATATAAAAATTGGATAGTTCTAAGGACTACTGTCATGAGACAGCCAGAAAATTTGTAGAATTGTATCCGTGGTACAATATGCCAACTTCCGTCCATAAAATCTTAATGCACAGTTCTGATATAATATCATATTTTGTTCCAATTGGAAACTTGGCGAGGAAGCCCAGGAATCAAGAAACAAAGATATTAAAAGATTCAGAGAATTTCATGCACGGAAGTTTTCAAGAAAACAAAACATGGAGGATATATTTTGTAATCTTTTAATATCTTCTGATCCTTAATCTCCAATATGAAAAAAACATCTGCTAAAAAGCTTAAACAGTACCCTTCAAAAGTTTTGGCATTTTTTTATAAACCAACAGTTTCTGCTGATGAAAGTGATAGTGAAGATATTGATTGATTTTAATTATTAAGATAGGTTAGGCTTTATTATTATTACAAGTTATTGTAAGTGAGGTCTGTATATCTTTACATACTTAAATATATTACTCTTAACATGTATTTTAAATTGCTCTTATTTTTACAACAAAAGTTAGTTATAAAATTAAATAGAACAAAAACAAACAAATCACAACTTTATTTAATTTATAATAAGCAATTTTATTAACCTCAGGTATATCAAAAGTCTTGTCATTTTGGATTTTATTTCAAAAATTTTCAGTTAAAAAGCGTTTATTTCAGCGCAGATTGAAGTCGGATTGAGGCACTCAACAGTGACAAAGGCAAGTCAATTTGGAAAAAATGCAGGATTAACTATCTCAATCCTACAATTCTGTTAAAATGGTTTACCTCTCTCTGTTAAGTGCCTCAATCCAACTTCAATTCGAGCCGAAATAAACGCTCTTATTATGAATTTTAAACTCTTAACTGCTTAAATTGTTAAAATAATCAGTCTTAACCAATAAGAACCATGACCTTATATATAAGGAAGTTTTTATTCATTACTAAAAAGTGCGCTGAGTTTATGCGCTGAACGTCAAATGACGTCATGAGAAGTTCTGATGGAACGGAATTAAACGAAATGTTTAAATAACGTTGCTATTTGTTCTCAACTGTCAATGCTCAGCAGATTATGTTTCTCTTCCGAATTATTTATATTTATTGCATAAAATTTATCGGACAGAACTCTCGTTTTACCCCGACGGCTGATAACCTAAGCTACTAAGAGGTCATCCACAAACCACGTAACTCTCTTTACAGCGGAGGAAGGTTATTCTCTCATGTTATGGGCTGTTACGTTGGGGGAGAGTCGGTGCGAAACGATGTCACGTAACGCTGAAAAATATATTTTTTTATACTTGTATTGAAAATATCGCACTTGCTATAATACCCAATTTACTTTTTTAATTAAATAAAAATTATTTCAAAAATTTTAATAATTTAAAAGTACTTATACTTATTTTAATAGTGCGACTAATTTAATAATTTTTTGAGCTTAAACGTTACGTAACTCTTAAGATATTTTTAAGCGGAAATAAGAAAACTTGGAAATTCTAACGAATAGTTTCAAATTAGGCAACTAAACTTTTTTTTCAAGAAAAAAAAATTATATCCGATTTAATGCAAGTTTTTGGACCCCATTAATAGTTGCAATTACACGTTAGTGTAATTGAAAATTAAAATTTATTTTTTTATTTTTTTTAATCGGGTCCAGAGACTTGCAATAAATTGGTTTTAATTTTTTTTTTCTTGAATACAAAGCAAGATAGGAAAAAATATCAAGAGACAAAAAAGTTGTATTATTAGTGGCAAAATTTAAAAAAATAGTAATAAAAATTGCAAAATAGGTGGCGTATATTTTTTTCACAATTATTTTCGATAGGGTGTGACCTGAGACGCCACTGGACTTTATAATTTTAATTTAATTAGGGTCTCCTTATTAATAGAAATAACACTAACAAAAAATTTAGATAATCAGCTTCATGGTCTTTAAGAAAACAAACAAAAAACCTATTTTTTTAAAAAGTTTAACACCTTGTATCTTGTACCTATGCATTTTCTGACCCATATTTATAAAAACTTATTTTTATATTTTGAGGATTTACCATATCTGAAATTTGGCCGTGTATTTTTTGAACACCCTGTATATTTTAATATACTTTAATTTTCTGGTTTCTTATGAGGACATTGACCATTTGACCCTATGATGGATTTTGTATTCGTGAATAATACTTGAAAATAAACGATCGTCAAAAATTTTTATTAATACTAAAAGCGCTAAAGCAAAAAAGTTGTTTTAATAACAGTAAACAAACTTTTGGTGGGTTAAAAGTAACGACCCAAGAAGGCAAACTTATTAAAACTCAAGAAAGGCCTTTTCTTTCCACTAATAACTAATAAGAAAGTAACACAAACTTTCGAGGTCCCATTTCTAGAAACAGAAAAGTAAACAAAACGAATTACCCACCGTAAAATGAGGTGAAATCGATTAAGCTCGCCGATGTTGAATTTTAAAGTAACTAATCCACTGCAGGCGGTATTTAAGTATTAAAACCGAAAAATACTTTAAATAATAAAATAAAACTTTTGTTCAATATTCACCAAAATAATGATTTCAAGAGTTTTTAAAATATAAGTCATTTATTTTATAAAATCATTTTTATAGTGGGATTTTTAGGGAAAAACTAAAAAAGCATTATAATTTAAACGAAGCCTTATTTGTTAAGGTATGTACACACCGAAAAAACAAACAAGAACAAACATTTGTTCTTGTTCACCTTGTTTGTATGTGTCCTTTGTTTATTGTTCGCGTTAAGCCGGCTTCCAACGGCGCGAGACTTGGCGAGTCTGGCTTGCAAATTGGCGAGTCACGCGCCGTGGGAATGCAAAGGTTCACCCGTTCGCCAAGCGGTTTGGCTTTCCCGTCGGTTGTCGGTAAATTTGGCACGAGTCAAAGGATAAACGAGCATCGCAGGCTCGACTTGTCCTAACTTGTGAATCCGTTCCCACACAGAATGCTTGCATTTGCAGTTTTCTCTCAGTGGCGTTGTGTTGTCGTTAAAAGGTGGCTATATAGTGCATTCAATATTTTTAAAATTTTCTATTTTCACTTCAATTTTACTTTTAGAATGGAGTGGTCTAACGATTTGATTCGGGAATTTTTGGAACTATATGAAGGGGAACCAGCTATATGGAACCCAAAGGATCCGAAGCATAAAAACAGAAATTTGGTGCACGATAGCTGGAAACGGATTGAAAGCAATTTGAGTGTGAAATGTTCTGTTGCGGATCTCAAAAAGAAGAAAGAAACGCTGATGGCAACTTATCGAAAACTGTTGCAAAAAGTTAAAAGAAGCAGTGGAACTGGCTCCGGAACTGACGACGTTTATAAGCCAGATTGGTTTGCTTTTGAATATATGCACAAGTTTTTACACGGCATTTACAAACCTATCGAAACAAAAAATTCAGAGGTATGTATTTTTATTTATATTATAAAAATCTATTTTTATTATCAGTAGTAATATAACAAGTGCATTAAAAATTATTGATAATTTTTGGGAAATATGCACGAATGCATGAAGTTGGAAAAAGCACGAGTGCAGGATGTGCACGAGTGCGTTTTTCAGTTTAACATGCATGAGTGAAGATTATCGATGCATTTTTAATGCACGAATTATATTTTATCAGAAAATTTCATGAATTTTGAATAAACTGGTGGCGTCCCAAAGGGCACTTCGCCAATATCAATCGACAAAATAATACATATATCATTAAAATTTTTATAATTTTTATATTTATTTATATTTTCAAAAATATTCTATATGCCATTATTTTTTACAATTTTAAACATTGTGTTGCCATGCTACAGTGCCCTGACGTGCAAAATATTTTGCATAGCCGTCTCTTACTTCTTTGGCATCCTGTCCGGGTCTTCTAGCAACTTGTCGCAGAGGTAAGAACGAAGTCACCTTGTCTTTTTCTGCCCTCCATGAACCAGGAGTTATTTCACCATCAATGTCATTGTCTAAGGAATCTTGCGATAAATACCTTGTGCCTGAGGTTCTGCTTTTACGTAAAAAATTGTGCAGTAACACACAAGTCATAGTAATTTCTGTCACTTTATGTGGTTCGAGCAGCATTGGTTTTCTGAATAATCTAAAAACAGATGCCCTTATTCCAAATACGTTCTCTACAAGTCTGCGTGCCCGCGAAAGGCGATAGTTGAAAATTCTTTTCTCGCTTCCCTTGTCGTGGATTCCGGGATATGGTTTTAACAGGTGAGTAGTCAAAGCAAACGCATCATCACCCACAAAAACATATGGCAATGGTTCTTCACAGGAAGGTAATGGCTCATCTGGAGGCAGCATTAATTGATTTTCATTTAGCTTCTGAAATAGCGTTGTATTTCGAAAAACACCGCCATCACTAATCCTCCCTTGGCATCCAATATCAGCGTAAATAAATTCATAATTAGCGTTCACTAAAGCCATAAGTACGACGCTGAAATTTCCCTTATAATTAAAAAACTCTGTCCCGCTGTTCATTGGGGATTGGATGACTATGTGCTTGCCGTCTATGGCTCCCAGACAATGTGGGAAATTCCACCTTTCCTCAAACTCTTGGGCTATTTTGCGCCATTCATCTGGTGTCTTGGGTATCTAAAAAATTCATCATTGTATTATAAAAGTTACATTCCTCACCAAAAAAATCATGAGAACTTTTTTTTTCAGTTTCAGATATTAGAGGACGTAGATAATATAACTACTGAAAATAGCGAAAATATCCACCAAAGCGAGAGTGATAAACCACATGAGGAAGAGAAAAAATCCAGTAAAGCTAAGTCTGCTATTATAGATACAGAAAAAGGCAAAAAAAGAAAAGCGGAAACTATGACTGGTACTACTGAAACTCGCATGGAGGAAGCCTACCAAATCCTAAAAAAGTGGCCATGCCAAGCGAATCAACTACTCCGGATGAATGTTCATTATATGGTGAATTGCTAGCAACAAAATTAAGATCGTTAGATGCAACCACTTGAGAACTTGCGATGCTTGAAATCGACCAGTTAATGTTTCGCTTAAGGCAGCAAAAAAATTACACATACCAGGCCCCACAATCAGGTTCCGCATATAATTCTTGGTTTGGTCAGTATTTACAGCCTATGGGATACCCATCCACAACACCATATTATCCTATACCTGAACAGTCACGCTCATCATCAGTCACCTCACAACCTCAGTTTTCACCTCACTATTCCTACCAATCTGATCCAGTAACACCTCAGAGTTCTCAGCAGCCATCACCTCACTATTCTCACCAGGTACCAACTCAGTACTCTAAATCATCAGCGTCTACTCCTTTGGCTTCGCCATTACCCTTATCAGAATCTAGAGTACCATCTAGAAATGAGCAATCTCTCACTCAAGAGCCCCATGATGATTCATGTGAAGCGAACCAGGACCAGGACTTGGATTTATCTTCCATCCTTTTGTCTTCAATTAATTAAATTATATAATAAAGTTATTATTTAAGTTCATTCCAGTTAACATTTATTATTAAAGAAATATACTTACCATTATTTCACCCATGAGTTCATTATTCAAAGCACGGCATACGTCTTGCACACATCGAGATACTGTTTGAATAGAAAATTTAAACAAATATGACAGACTTGTAAAACTATCTCCTGTAGCCAAAAATCTTAAAGTAACAGCCAGTCTCTCTTGAATAGGTATACTTTCCCTCATATTTGTGTCCATTTTGGCTATAATTGGACCTATTTTATGCAGTAAATATTCAAAGTCTGTTGGTGACATTCTACACATTTTCAAAATAACTTGATGGTTCACGACGTAAGTCGCCTAACATGTCTGTGACATTATATCTGCAAAAAAAATATTTCGAAAGTCCTACCAGGAAATAATACAGTGCTAGAGCTACTTAAATGCAACCTTTTTTAAGTTGTTATTAAGCAAAAACAAATCACCAGCTAAAAAATTATAACACAATGCATTCACTTTACAAACGAAATTTTTTCTACAGTCTAGATAATTTTGCAAATGAGTTACTTACCTACTTCGACTTTTATACAAAGACGTCATCCACCATCGTTTCTTTCTTTTCTCTTTATTTTTATTTGCTTTTAAATATTCACCGCTCATTACTATAAAAGCTGCAGCACAAGTTGCAATACGCTGATTTTGTTCTTGTTGGCGTCTCATCATTTTCCTTGATGCAAACTACTCCACTGTTTTCACCAGAATAACAATCCAGTGGGTGCGTCGAGCGCAATTTAGAACTTGGCCAGTGACGTTGCAAGCATTGCAAGCTGTTCAACGCGCCGTGGGAATAGCGACGGCTCGTCGACTTGCCACTTGGCAAACTGTTTGCCAAACCGATGACTCGGCAAGTCACTTGGCAAGTCCTGCGCCGTTGGAAGCCGGCTTTATTTTGTCTACATAGCGCAATCAAATATTTTTTCACTCTTGTTTGACCAGTTGGAAAAGTTATGGATGACGACGAACAAAATTTATTTCTCTTTAGGTATGTACACACCGAAAAAAACAAGCAAAAACAAACATTCGTTCTTGTTCACTTTATTTGTATGTGTTTTTTTGTTTATTGTTCGCTTTTTCTGTCTACATAGCGCAACCAAATGTTTGTTTACTCTTGTTCGACTAGTTGGAATAGTTATGACCATAAAAACAAAAATTCTCTTTGATATACCGACGTACACTGGAACATGTGCGAACAAGAACAAACAAACGTTTGTTCGCCGTTTTAACTGTCTACACTGAAGAAAAGAGTTTGTTCGCTGATGGTTGTTCTTGTATGTTTTTTCGGTGTGTACATACCTTTAGAATACAAGAGTTGGTTTTGATGTACCGACGTCTACTCGAACATGTATGAACTAGGACAAACAAACGTTTGTTCGCGTTTTTACTGTCTACACTAAAGAAAAACGTTTGTTCGCTGATGTTTGTTCTTGTATGTTTTTTCGGTGTGTACATACCTTTAGAAGAGTTGGTGAATACCGAGAATGTTTTTACTGAAAACCCTACAAAAAAATGTATATAACAAAAATCAAGGTATGCTTCCTCTTAGAAAGGTTCGAAATATATGTTAAATTGACCAAATGTGAAAAAACGCATTTTTTTTCTTCAGTCGCTAATACCTTTGTAACTATTGGTAGTAGAGAAAAACTGTAAAAAAGGAAAATCTTTATAATTAAATTTTATATGAGGTAGACTTTGTTAGAAGTCATTACGCTTATTACAGAACAGCAATAAATTTAAAAGGGCAAAAAAAAGACCTCCATCCTTCGACCAGAAAAAAACTCCATGCTATAGTAAGACATCCTACCAAATTTTGTTAAAATTCTGTTTTGTACAAAAAGTTTTTAATTCAATTTAGTTTAAAAAATGGACAATTTTGCAAATTGGGTAGAACCCAGAATATAGAAGAACCTAAAAACCAAACCAATTCAAAATGGGTTAAACATCTAAAATCCAGCATCCACGGACCTAGTACTTAGGCCCCTTACCCCCTTCATGGGCTGAAATTAGAATAAAAAAGGTCCCATATTCTGGACTACAAAACCAACGTAAATATGTCCCACCTGCACTTACTACGTCACCAGCATTACATAAAGATATTTTAATTTCTTTTTAAAAAAACTCATCGGGTATATTTTTTAATAAAAATTAACGTTGGATTCATTACACGTCTCTGTTCATTTTGTAATTCAATAAAGTGATGAAAGTGGGAACCTGCCTCTTTTTTTGGAAGTATGTTTTTGTTAGATATTTTTTAACCTAACATACTTACCCATTTACGCAATGAGCTGCAGTTAAAAGATATCTGTTATTAATCAAAGATGCTCCACAGTAAAATCTTTTATTGTACTGAAGAGCTACCATCCATGGATATTCATTGACCAAAGTTTCTACACCACCCACGATTCTTTTATGTTTCAAAGCTAAGCCACAAGCTAAAAAAGTTAAATAAGATCATTATTTACACCATTTTAGTTTTTAGGTGATATTTTGGGTTTACTAAGCAACCAAAGCTCTTTACGATTAAACAACTCACTTTTTAGAACCAAACATTTGTAACATAAAATGGCACTCATCACTTAAATATTAATAAGGCTGGTAAAGGTAATAATGTACGAGGTAGTGGTTCCTTTTACCTCCGAGACGTCCTCTTTAAAAGTCACATACTAATAAAAAAAAGGTTGTAAATAGAATTGGACGTCTTTGGCGAAAGGAGTTAACCCTTATTTAAAAAGTGGAGGCCAATGGTTTTTATACATAAATTATTGTTAATTATTAATAAGTAGTTATTTCAGATAAGTATATAACAATGTTTAAATCTCAAATGGCACTCATCACTTAAATATTAATAAGGCTGGTAAAGGTAATAATGTACGTGGTAGTGGTCCCTTTTACCTCCGAGACGTCCTCTTTAAAAGTCACAAAATAATAAAAAAATTATTGTAAATAGAATTGGACGTCTTTGGCGGAAGGAGTTCACATTTATTTAAAAAGTGGAGGCCAATGGTTTATATACATAAATTATTGTCAGTTATTAATAAGTAGTTATTTCAGATAAGTAACAATGTTTAAATCTTAAATTGGCACTTATTACTTAAACATTAATAAGGCTGGTAGAGGTAATAATGTCCGAAGTAGTGGTTCCTTTTACCTCCGAGACGTCCTCTTTAAAAGTCCCAAAATAAAAAAAAAATTAAATAGAAATGGACTTCTTTGGCGGAAGTTAACCTTTATTTAAAGAGTGGAGGCCAATGGTTTATATACATAAATTATTTTCAGTTATTAATAAGTAGTTAATTCAGATAATTAACAATGTTTAAATCTCAAAATGGCACTCATCACTTAAACATTAATAAGGCTGGTAGAGGTAATAATGTACGAGGTAGTGGTTTCTTTTACCTCCGATACGTCCTCTTTAAAAGTCACAAAATTAAAAAAAATTATTGTAAATAGAATTGGACGTCTTTGGCGGAAGGAGTAAACCTTTATTTAAAGAGTGGACGCCAATGGTTTATATACGTAAATTATTTTATATATTAATAATATTATTTTAATAATATAAATTTTTAAATTTAAAATAAAACTCATTTACTTAAACATTAATAAGGCTGGTAGAGGTAATAATGTACGAGGTAGTGGTTTTCTTTTACCTCCAAGACGCTCTTTAAAAAAACACAATAAAAAAATAATTGTTAATAGAATTGGACTTCTGGAAGGAGTTAAAAAAATTTAAAAATTTTAAAAAGTGGACGCCAATGGTTCATATATATATATATATATATATATATATATATATATATATATATATATATATATATATATATATATATATATATATATATATATATATATATATATATATATATATATATATATATATATATATATATATATTTATATATATATATAAATATATCACTATTTATTTATGGATATAGGTTAATAATAAAATTGATATTATATATAATATATTATCCCATTATTTATATTGCTATAATTTAAATAATATTATAAAATATATATTATTAAATACTAAATAACATAACGATAAATAGAAAATATCAATATTTTTATATAAAAAATTAGCTTCAAACATAAGATTACTTAAAACATTAAAATTCAACTTAACAAAAACAGACAAATAAAAAATTTAAACATGAATTCCTCATAATGGACTGTAATAACATTTATAGACAACAAGTCAATATTTAAAAAAATGCTGTTTGAAATAGTATTTTTAAAAACGACAGAACCAACAAGATAAGCTGCTTTCAATGCGATATGCTGTATACAAATGTTTTTTAAAAACTTGTTGATATCAGTGTGATAATATATTAAATTAAATTAAATTGATGGATTTATACAGTAAACAATATACTAAGATTAAATTTTTTTTTCGTTGAAGCTCTTCTTTTAGAAATGAGTTTTTTGTAAAAATTACAAAAAGTCAATTAAACACATTAAGCAGACTTGTTTGAGCATTAAGAATTTAATGTATGCATTATTGGCAATCTATTAATAATTAAGAATAAAAAAAATTATAACATACATGGTTAACGAAAGTAAATAATATATTTATTGATATAAATATTTAAATAAATAAATATTATATATAATTAACTTATATATATATATATATATATATATATATATATAATAATAAATATATATATATATATATATATATATATATTTAATTTTTATATATATATATATATATATATATATATATATATATATATATATATATATATATATATATATATATATATGGAATCCCACCTCACGCTTTTAAAAAATATTTTAAGTTTTTTTTTCGAATTAAAACCTTTTTTTTTTTGGGAAAATTTGTTCAGTTTCATTTAATTTCAAAAAAAAAGAAATTAAAAAAAAAAAAAAAAATTTTGAAAAAATTTTTGATTTTTTTTTTTAAAATTGTGTTTTTTTTTCCTTTAATGCAAATTTATTAACAAAAAAATGAGTTTTTTGAGAAGCCCCATTTTTAAGGAAGATTTAAATTTAATTTTTAAAAAAAATTTTAAAAAAAAAATTTTTTATTAATTATTTTTTTATTAAAAAAAAAAATTTATGTGAAGGGTTAGGCCAAAGTCTAATTTCAAAAAAAAAAAAAATTTATAAACAATTTTTTATATTTTTTACCTTTTAAAAAAATAAAAATTTTAAAAAACCAAAACTAAAATTTTATTAAAAAATTTTAAAATAAATAAATAATATTTTTTAATTTATTAAATATATTAAAATTTTTTTTTATAAAAATTTTTTAAACAAACGACACCCAAAAACAAAAAAACAAAAAAAATGTAATTTTAAAAAAAAAACATAATAAATTTATAATATAAAATTATATATTTATTTAAATATTTTTTTTTTATTTTTTAATTTTTTATTTTAAAAATTTAAAAAATTTTAAAATTTTAATTAAAAATTTTTTTTTTAAAATTTAACAAAAATTAAAAAAAAGAAAAAAAATTTAAAAAATTTTAAAAAAAAAAATTAAAAAAAAAAAAATTTTTTTAAACATTTAAAAATTCAATTTTAAAAAAAAAAATTTAAAAAAATAATAAAATTAATTTAAACAGGATGCCTACCTTGGAGTTCTGATACATTTTTATAACTAAAAGAATTTTAAATCTATGTCTGTTTGATTTATTTTTTATTTTATTGATATTTTTTTAAATAAAGGAACCCAAAAGAGATAAAGGCTTGCTATTTGCATATTTGTTTTTCGATATGCTGTATACAGGGAAGTGGTTGCTGTTTTAAAATATTGTTTATACAGTGTGATAAGTGTATTAATATTTGAATATATAACATTTATGGATTTATTAAGTTAAAATAGATTTGACTAAGATTGTTAATATCTTTTTTGTCGTTGACAGCTTCTTTTTCTTTTTTTATTTCGATCATTTCTTTGATTGTTAGTTTTTTGTAATTAGAATCTTGTGACAGTATTTTAGTTTCTTTAAAATTAAATTCATGCTTTGTTTGAGATTCGTGTTTATGTAGGGCAGTAGGGCACCACCATTTGCTTTATTAACCTATTCCCAAGAATAAAAAGGAAATTTATAAATAATGGTTAAAGAAAAGTAAATATTTTTATATATATATATATATATATATATATATATATATATATATATATATATATATATATATATATATATATATATATATATATATATATATATATATATATATATATATATATATATATATATATATATATATATATATATATATATATATATGAATTATTGTCAGTTATTAACAAATAGTTATTTCAGATAAGTAACAATGTTTAAATCTTAAAATGGCACTCTTTTATCTCGTAGTAAACTTCTAGAGAAATTGGCTATTAAAAATGTAGTTTATTAATTATTATTATATTAATGTACTTAAATTTTAAATAGATAAAACATTCTGGCCAGTTAGTATTGGAAAAATAAAACAGACAGATTTTACTGCGAGTTATTATTTTTTACCTTTCTTTCTTTGCTGAAAGGATTCTCCCGTTAAAAAGTAAAACATAGGAAGTCGATTTTTGGCGAATTTGAGATCTCTATGGAATCTGAATCCGCTAGGTTTCATATTTATGCTGATACTTCAATTGCATTATTATCTGTTAAAATAATAATAAAACTGAAGTATCATCATAAAGGTAAACACCTAACAGATTCAGATTATACAGAGATCCCAAATTCGCCAAAAATTAACTCTCTCTCGCTCTCTTTCTCTTTTTTTTTCTCTCTCTCTCTCTCTCTATCTTTACCAAAATGTTGCCCAATAACAACGATCTACATTTTTTCTTGCCTAGCTGCCTATGGTAAATAAAGCTTAGTTGTTAACCCTATTTAAAAATATGGGACTAGCATAATTAAATACCTTGTATAAATCTAGCAAATCCTATTTTTTTAAGTCGGTTAAATAAGCTACATCTGAATATAAAGGAAAGTATACTGGGTGCTCCGCAAAAAATACAAATAATTAATCACCTTGTATGTTATATATTTTTCTGTTATAAATACTACAGTATTAAAAATGTTAACGTATCTGTAAGGTTCATCGATAAATGCACTACAATAACGTGCATTACAAATCACCGCGGCAATGACCCTCTGGCAAGTATAATAGAGCCTTTAGAAAATAATCATATCTACGCCACTTATAACTTTTTCTGAAAAAATCTTGCATACAGAATATGTAGCTTCCACCGAAACTTTAAGAAGTAAATATTTACCGAAATAAAATTTAATGGCTTCTGCGGCGCTACTGACGCGTTGTTATTTTTATTTTTTCAAATAAAACTTTAACTGACTGTTAAAAGAATACTTGTGAACATTTGAAAACATTTAAGAAAAATATAGGCAGGACAATATTAAATAAAAAACATTTTTTTAAATGTATCTTGAAAAACAGAGCAGATATTAAAAATCTAAGTAATTTGCTTTTAACAAAATGTTTGTCTTTTTTATAATTGTTATATTTATTTAATATTAGAAATAAAATTTAAAAACACTGGCAACTTATTATAAGAATGTTTTATAGACGAATATAGCATCTTATTATTTATACTATATTTTATTTTGAAAAAAACTAAAATATAATAATTATGTACAAATTTCTGACATTGTACCAAGGAAGTTTAAAAGTGTATGGAAGCCCAATGCTGTGGCCCATTCGATCAAAAAATGTCCAGCCCAGTATGAAAATAACTGTCAGAGTTGGCCCCGCCGATTCTGCGCAATAACAAAATTCCACAAAATAATTTAATGTGTTGCCTACTTACACACTGATAAATCAATGTGTAGTTAGGCAACACATTATACTTTTATAAGAGCCGTATTAGTTTCGATTGTTTTGCTTTGTGTGATTATATTTTGTGGTTGCAGAAGTTTTTTGGATTAATAAAAACCTTCTTATTTTAGTGATTAGTGTTTATTAAATTGTGACTATAAATTTGTGTTTATTGTTTGTTACTTATAATATCGTAACAAAATGACTAGAGGTTATATGGTTTTCTTTTGCAAATCTAAGGGTAACATACCCGGCATTTTTTACTTCAGGAAATTCTTGATATTTAAATTAGGTGCTTCTTATGATACGTAACGTTAGGTAACCGAATAAATAATAATATATCAATTATGAATAATAGAAAATGAAAATTTCATAGGAAATAGCAGTGAGAAAAGTAGGGCAATCTTAACTATCTTTTAGATGATTTCCACAATGTTTGTGTATTTCTGTGGATTATAAAAAGAAATAAGGTTTACATTTAGGTACTTTTATTTCATTTAATAATTTAGTACATTCTTTTAAAGGATCAAAATTATTAATTACTGGGCAGACCAGGCAAATTTTAATATATTATACAGGTCCCTCTAATTGAATGAAAGAAAGTACAATTGTATGTTAAAGTTCCTTTTTGCTTTTTCTGTATTTGTTAAAAAAATAGATTTTTCGTTTCTTAAAGTTACATTATCAACTTTTTAAGCTCGATATACTGCAGACACATAATATTTAACGGATTAACGGTTACTGATACAATAGATACCTAAGTACCAAAGGTTACAAGACATTTTTAACCACTGTTATTCTGTCTCATGAATGTTTGTTATTAGTGCCTAAAAAGCCTAAAAAGCAATTATAAAAATTTTCACTCTGTAATGTACAACCACAATCTTGGGATTAGATTAAACTCATTTTCACTACCTTGCCCTTCTTTTATCACAAAATTGGTGATAAGTACATGAAACTATCACACAATGTTTGAAATTAATTTTAAAAAAATCGTGTTTTTATTTATTTACAAAGATTTTTGGTAAAGATACAATACTCCCAAAAATATCGACCATTTAAATAGAGGGCTGTAAAGAGGTGCCATCTATTCTTTCCATATTATATCAGATGATATAAAATCCAATATTACACAATAATTTTAAATATTCTATGGTAGTATCGTTTAATAACCAACAATTTTGTGCAAAAATAAAAAAAACAGTGAATGCTTGAATTTGACATTTTTCAACTTTATAGATAGTAACAAATAATTATGAAAGTCCGGCTCTGACCTACTATTCATTGCGCAAACTCCGCGGGGCCAACCCCCCTATTCCCGCTGCCTTGCACGCCTGGACAATTTTGTTCTACAGTATTGGGCTTCCATACACCTTTAAACTTCCTTGCATTATACCCGGTACTACTCACTAACTCATTTTACTAGCAAAAGACACTTCTAGGTATCTTTAATAATAAAAAATCAAAATTTTTATAATTTTGTTTTCTGGCAATTTTAATTTAATTAAAAGGTTTGTTTAGCTTTTCTCCAGAATATAGATATTTGTTTTATATTTTTTTAAATTCCTTTTTTTACATGTTGCCAGAGCTTTTTATAATATATAGAAAAGTGTTTTTTTTAAAAAAAAACGCCAAAAACTTATTTATTTAAATTTTGTGATATCTTTATAATTTTTTTCATCTTTACAATTAATATTATATATAATTATAGGGCTTGTAACACGAAAAGCTAAACAAAGTTTTAAGAAAAAAATTAAATATATTAAGTAATATTGTATAAGTATTATTGTTACAATATATTCAGTTTTATTCAAAACAAAAAGGGTGCTTATAACAAACACACAGGCGTACGGAAAACAAAAATTATGTTTTTGCTATCTAGGGACCTCCAAATTGCAAAAAATCTCAATGAAAATAAAAAGTTACCAATAGTAAATACTCAATTTGAGTCAGTCTGTATATGCATCTTTCTAACTTACTGCAGTCAGGACATTTCATAGTAGTCACAGGTGGTTTCTCTGGCTTAGAAGGTTCATTTACTTCAGGTTTTATGCCAACTACCCCCAAAAACCAGTCGATAATATTTTGACGTGTACTGTTTGACGTTGGATCGCTCATGTTAAGTGGTCGGCTCATAACCTGAGTTTCCATTACTATGTCACCAGGTTTTAAACTAAAACAGAAACACTAAATAGTATATAACATACCTAATTAGAAAGTGGTTTATTATCATCTAGAGATCTGGTAGTTTACCAAGACGTGTAGCGTTGAGATTAACTGTAATCTCGAGATACTAAGGAAACTTTCCACCAAAGTTGTATACTACAGGGTTAAGCATATAGTATCAGCTATTTTTACTAGGGTACTACGAAAACGCTATTTTCTTATTGACAGTTCTACTGACAAATTTAATTGTGTCAATATTTGCAGTTTTTTTTTTTTGGGACAGTTCACGAAGGCTGATGCCTAAGTAGGAAAGGAGAAGGAGAAGGAAAAACTTCTGCGGGCAGCAGGTTCCATAGTCTTGACACTCTAGGGATGAAGGAACGAAGAAAGCGGGAAGTTCGGGGCCTCTCTAACTGAACTGCAAAAGGATGCATAAAAGTTGCACCACGTGTTGCTCTGTTGGGAGCTGCCAGAGAAGGAATTATACTGGCCAACTCCTCTGAGCAGAAGCCATGAAAATACCTATAGAAGAGCGACAGATCCCCTACAGCTCGACGGTGGGCAAGAAGAGGAAGCCTTTCAGTGAGCGTTGGATCATTAATAAGACGAACGGCTCTTCTTTGAATGGAGTCCAGAATGCTAAGTGTTGTAGGAGACGCCATTCCCCAGACATGAGAACAATATTCTAAAGAGGGTCTGATTTGGGATACATACAGAGTGTACAGATTGGAAGAAGAGAAATATTTTTTGGCTCGGAAGAGAAATCCAATCTCTTTTGAAGCTGCCGAAGCTATGGATAAAATGTGTTTGTGCCAGTTGAGGTTATTCTCAAAAGTAACGCCGACAAGATTAAACGACTCTTTGTTCTGCAGAACTTGGCCGCTCATATGTAAGAGATAAGCATTTGCAGACTTTTTTCGCGACAGCGAACATGACTGTGTTTTTGAGGCATTAAACTGAACAAGATTTTTGGCGCTCCAATCCAAGATAAGTTTGAGGTCTTGTGAAAGAGATATCTGCATTGACCTGCGCTTGTTTTCGAAATCAGGATTACACGGTGGCTTAAGAAATTGAATACTAGAGTGGAGGGTACTATCGTCAGCAAAACTATGAATGGGATTGATTGTGGAAGAGAGAAGATCGTTAATGTGTAGAAGAAACAGCGTGGGTGCCAGCACTGAGCCCTGGGGCACCCCAGCATTAATTTTGTAGAAGCTGGAAGAATGACCATCTACACTAACTGATATACGTCGATTAGAAAGGAAACTGGAAAGCCAAGAGCAAAGCTTAAGTGAAACACCGTAAGAAGGAAGTTTGTTAAGAAGCCCATCATGCCAGACCTGATCGAAAGCTTTGGATGTCAAGAGCAACGATCTGGGATTCACCAAGAAACTCAAGGGACTTGTTCCAGTTGTGTGAGACAAAGGAAAGAAGATCAGCTGTGGATCTACTGTGACGGAATCCATATTGTCTATCATGTAAGATCTTATGTTTTTCCAGATACTTTAAGATTTGGGAATTAATGAATTTTTCCATTACTTTGCAAACAACTGAAAGAAGAGATATAGGTCTATAGTTGGAAGGGAGACTTTTGGATCCTTTTTTGGGGACAGGTTGCACACGTGCAGCTTTCCAAGTCTCCGAGAAAATGCCCGTGTCGTAAGAGATTCGAAAGAGGCGAGTTGAGATGGGTGCAAGCTCGGGAGCACATTTTTTTAAGACGATTGCTGGTATGCCATCCAGCCCAGACGATTTTTTAGTATTAAGAGAAGAAAGAATACGCTTGATCTTTTTTAATTAGTGATGGATAACATTGCAATTACTAAACGTGTTTTGTGAAGAAACAGTTTATTTCAATCAGTTGTGCGGAAGTAATGAAATTTTTGTAGGGAATTTATTGTAGAAAGACACGGGTGAATTCCAACACAACAAACCATAATTGGGTGGGTCCGAGATGTTGACAATAAAGAGAACGTTGTCTTAAGTATCGGAGGTTTATGTACTATCTGAACACCTAAAAACATAAAAACGTGTTAGATAAGCTGCAAAGAGTCTGAAACGTTCTGCATCAAGAAAATCACTTGCTTTGCTTATTTCCAATGGAACGTTGCAAAGAATCCTGCATTTTCTTTTGAAGTTTTACTCGTACAAAATTTAAGTAGTCCATTAATTAAAGGATGATGATAAACCCTTTTTTGTTGCTTTCTGTAGGCAGTTTTTGCGAATTTTAGAAAATGATATAAATCAGCAAAATTTTTTGCTTATATCAAACGAAGCTTTATGAAAGACCGCTTCATTCCACGCGTTTTTGAATAAAATGATTAAACTGTCTCAACTAACATCGGACGTTAAATGCATATGTTAGAGACATATTTAAGACCCGAATTACGCAGACATCAAATTTGGTTTCAACAGGATGGTGCTACTGCATATACAGCAGGGCAAACTCGAATTGTATAACAAAGAAATATTTTTCGATTACTTGATATCAGGATTTAGTAACATAACATGGCTCCCCAATTCCCCTGATTTAACAGCCCCTGACTTCTTTCTTTGGGGATATTCAAAGCACAAGGTTTACCAGAGACGTCCCAATACAATAAAAGAGCTACGAAAGTTTAAATACGATTTTATTTACTCATTTTACAACAGTGATAAAATGTTTGTAGTTTTATAAAGATAGCTGAGGCTGAAGAGTTTTTCAAATATTCAAATGGTTGCTATGGGGATACGAAACAATTGGGCATAAATAAGGCATACAATTAAAGACACTATGTCTAGCGACAGTGAAGAAAACATAAATTGCGCTCCACCAGATGTTAGAGATAAAGCTGGGAAATCGACGAAATGTTTGATTCCTGAAAAAAGCCGTCAACGTGACGAAAAGTGTCTTAAAATATATAAAGACTGCTGTATGGAGAGATAAAAAATAACTTCAGAGAATACCTTGCTGAAATTTTTCGGTGTTATAACCAAAAGGCAAGAAACCGTCTACTTTTTGGTCAATGCATATTATAATAAAATGCACATTTTCGAAGAAATAGGAAATATTAGAGCAGAAATGCTCAAATCAGTTATGTAAAAAAATTGAGACGTAGATTACACATAAATAAGGCATAAAATTAAAGAAAATATGTCTTGCGACAGTAAACAAGACCTGAATTACGCTGCATCAGATGTTAGAGGGAAAGCTGGGAAAGCGAAGAAATGTATGATTCCCGAGAAACGGCGCCAACGTGACCAAAAGTGTCTTAAAATATGTAAAGCCTGGTGTATGGAAAAAAAAGGAAAAATAACTTCAGAGAGTGTCTTGGTGCAAACATTATATACCATTAAATAGAATAAACATTCTAAATTGTTTAAAGGTCTATTTCTTTTCTGGAACAAGATTAGTTGCTATTGCGAATATATAAATCTAAGCTTTTTTTCAGTTAAGATGTGTACTTGATCCAGTCCTAGAGTTATTTTAGTATTAAATTTAAAAAATAACGATTGTTTATTTTAATGGGACATTTAAAATTGTTAAATGTAATTTGGTGTAGTTTTGTTTATAAGGTTTCTTACCAGAAAAGTTAATAAGTAAATAAAACAGCAAAAATATACTATTTGCTTACGTTTAAAACAATTATTACTTCCCGCCAACGGAAGGAAAAAAACTTTTCTACCCTAGGAAAAAGAGAAAATTAAAAAACTAACATTTTCCATCTTTTCCTTATTAAACGCCATAAACGTTAATATTATGTATATAATTGTAAATAATAGTTATTTACATAACAAGGAAATAAAGTGCCTCTTTTCTTCCCGCGGATTATTTGCTGCACGGCGGGAAGCGGAGGGCATTAAAGTCCAAAGGAGGAAATGCACTTTATTCTGGAGGAATATTTATACATTTTTCTACTCCTTTTTTTTTCAAAATTTTTAAAAATTATCTCTTAATTTTGTGTTCTATTATTAAATTGTGGTTTTGATTATTTACATAAACCCCTGTATTAAAACTTGTCAAAGTATAACGTTAGATTTGAAATCACTTAAAACATTGACATTGACAAGACAAAAATTAATTGGCATGCTCGGCTGGAACAGGGAGGTAAAAATTTTACCTCCCTAGGGAGGTAGAGTGCTAGTTTCTACCCCTATTTAGAAGTTAAAAACGGTATTTTCGAAGCAGGTAGTAAAAAAAGTTAATAACTTTTTAGACAGTTAAAAATTTGTTTGGTAAACAACTGGAAATCTATGTTTTTTATTAATATTTTTAAACAGTTTTAAACGGTAAAAATATTGTTTCTGTAAGCTTAAAACTTACGTTATCCTTATCTTAACAAACATAGTGAAATAATATGGGTTATTGCGCCATAATAAAAAGGAGATTATAGTCACTTTGAAAATAACTTACCTACTAAAATTACTTTTTGGACTATCGTCGTTAGCAATAATGAGATTTCCATACAATTTATATAAACTGCCTTTATTTACAAATGTTTTCCCAGGCAATTTCCATTTCTGAAGATCCTTGGTGTTTTCTCTTGGAATTGAATTTTTAATTTGCCGTGTAGACCTTTGATTCTCTTGATTACCACTGGCGGCCATTATTTGCAAAAATATTACAGTGCACAACAATATGGCAGTTGGGAAAAATTTATTTAGAGAATTTTTCATTTTTTGATGCTTATTAACTAAATATCTGCACCAACCGAAAAAACACTATGCTATTTTTTTAGGTGTACCGGAAATAAAAGTATTGATAGTGCATGTATTTTAATTTTTTAATTTTTTCTGCTTGTTTTGTTTAAAACACCAGAGTTCATGACCTTATTCATCCAACCAGAAACAATATTTAGATGTTCGAAAAGTAGGCTTCTTGATAAGATTGGTGTTGATGAATTCCCCAATAAAAATAGCATTGACAAAAGATCAATTAATATATCTGAAACTGAAGTTTTAGCTTCAGATTTATTTATTGATATGTCGTTTTATGAAGTTTCAAATGAAAATTTAAAATATAAATAAAATCTAGTTTAATTGATTATACTTTATTTTGTAATTAACCATGTTTTTTAATCGTATGTAATTATTATTGTACAAACTACATCTCTATGCATTAATATTAATCGAATGTATTAATCTGTAAATAATAAAGACGATATAAATTATATTTTACTCTCTTTTATAGAAGATATTGAATCATATACATGTTAATAACATGATTTAAAAAATGAATGGAATACTCAAATTTTAAAAATAACTGAATGCTGCTTTAAAAAGTTAAATTGTATAACGTTCCATTAAAGTATAAGATAACAAAATTATGAGAAAAATTGATAATCATTTTTTAAACTAGAAGCGCCATTAATCACAACTTTTTGCGATACCCCAGATTAAAAAAACCTTGCTTTGATAAAAATTTGCTGATATATGGCTGTTTTTTTCGCGCTCTGCTAATTCAAACTCTCGATTTCAGTTTTTGCCTCGGCATGTATAAGAGCTTCTATCCTCATTACTACCTCCCTCACGCCGCTCGAAAATATCAGTCACTTTAAACACATCTTTTAGCAATAAAAAACAAAAATTACAATTTTTTATTATGCGTTATATCAAGTTCAAGTATTATACTATCGAATGTCGTCCAAATTAATTTTTAATTATTATAAACAATTCAGATATTATAAAAAAAATGCTAACTCGGTTCCTACTGGTCGAAGGGACTTCTTGTTTATTTTAAAAATATTTATTTTAAAGTCAGCTCTTTGTATTTCTAAGTTAAAAATTCGTAACTCATGCAGGAAGCGCTCCAGATCCAATTGTTTATTAACAATAAAGTACCTTTTTTAAAGGTTAAAACAAAGGACTGATAATTAATTTTTTTATTACGTTTATTCCAATTAGTAAAATATAAGACCCAACAAAGCAAAAGACAGTTTGTAAGACATAATATATTTATAAACATAAAAGATATAGCCCAATGGATTAGGACTCTAAAATCAGTGAAACTTAATGATCTTAGCAACAAATTATCCGATCATGCTTTAGAACTTTTATTTAATTCAGAATTAAAAAAAAACTATTTTTTGCAATGAGAGAATTGGATAAAAAATATTTTTGCAATAATTATAAACATTTCAAGAAATGATTGATTTTTAGCGGTTTTTTTGCATTTTTTCATAAACAAATTGATCAAATTAATTTTAACTGGGCTCAAATTATAAGTTGTTTTAATGCAAAAAAATACATTTTGAACAAACCCCTCTAAAAGTAACCCTCCACCTCTGCACACTTTTTTTGAGTCTCTTATATAGTCATATTAAGGTAATCACTCTCTACAACTCGTAATACCATCCAACCGGGTACAAATTAACGTCATAAACAGGCCTTCTTTTTACCTACAGACTGGACTATAAGTGCTTTGTGATTATCTGGTTATTAGAGTAAAATAATTTGGAAGCTTACCACTAAGATCTTGTTGTGTGTTTAAGAGATAAAACAAAGATTAAAATGGCTTTTAGTGCTCAGTTATTTGGTGTTTAAAATTTTCGAAAGTTCCGAATACTCTACATCAGGGAAAAAACAAAACTGGGATTTTCGTAATTGCAATATAATTATAAAACTATAACTAAATAAGTAATTTGACAAAACATATAAATGAAAAATTATTGTTTTGAAGAAGGCAAAGTTTAATTTTTAAATAAAATAATAATAAAAAAAGGATATTAAGAGTTAGTATAAAATTGAATAAACCCCCACAATTAAAGTAATATGATTTTTAACTTTCTCTAAATTGATTTTTAAGTTCTGGAAAATTCCATACAACTTAATATATTTAAAATTCTTAGGAAACAAAAAAAACCACCTAGAATTAACATTTTTCTAATGGGACACCTTATTTATTGGTTCGTTTTTAAAACCGTCTCCTTTTTTGCAATAATTTTAAACAAAAATTTAGTATTTAATTTTGGTAACAACAGAATTCATTTAATTATATGTGTTACTTTTACCAAGATGTAGAAACGCTAGACTTTGACAGCATATTAACTTTTTGTCTCCTTCTGGCATTTTAGATATTTATTAATGCGTTTACAATTTTTAATTAAAATTGGAAATATCTCATATGAAAAAAATTAAATGAAAAAATGAGACCTTATTTAAAAAAAAATAGGCGTCTCTTAATAAGAATGTTAATTTTATGCCATATCTTTTTCATATCAATTCAAATCATTTTTTTAATAAAATTGCTTTTCAGGATTCTACAGAAAAAAATACACAAGATGACTATTTAATTTCACTGTTTAGTCTCTATTGAATGACCCTGTACCAACCCATAATATTAAAACAACCCTTAAAATTTTACCAACGATCAATGTTCAACTACCAAAAGGATCCTAACTTTTTCTTTTTTATTATAATATTATTTCTAAAAGTTTACTTTAGTATTTTTTCAAAAAATAATATTTAAAAATCACTTAAACGTTATCAAGCAAAACAGATATACATGCCAAATATATTTAATGAAACTTTAACGATGACGAAAATGACTTCATTAATATCGGATAAAGTTATAGAAGGCCTCAAATTATAAAAAAATATATAAAATAATATGTTAAAAAATACACAACTCATTATTGGTATTGATTCATAGGAAAAAATTAGTTTTTAACAAACATTTAGGAACGAAGAATATCTTTGAATATAAAGTAAAATTTACAGGAAGAACCAAACATGTAAAAATAAAGAGCTTTAATATAAAAATAAAGTGCTAATAATCTTTTGCAGCATAATTAAAATGGCATTAGGATTATTTTTATGCAACAATTTTCATAAAAAAAAGTTATTGTGTGCATGCTTTTTTGAAAAACACTGTATAACAGCAGTCTCTAAAAAAGATTATAAGAATATTTGTTCAAAATATTCGTGACAAAAAGGTTTTTTTAAAGTAGTAATATTAAGTTTTTGGTTTAAACCACACACTGATATAACATTAAACAAGGGGTATTACATTTTATTAAACGTATAATATTTAGAAATACCTCTTAAATCTTATATTTCTGGTACACTTAAAAAAATCAAAATGACGACCTTCACAAAATTATAAAGATTTTTTTTCACTTCAGTTTTATGCGCAACTATATTTCTTAAAAAAAGTCTCGAGTCACTTTTAAATATTTAGAATTTAGGGTTAGTTCTAAGGAACAAATTCGAATTTAAACTTGAACTTGTAAAGTTGTGAAAACAGTTGGTAGATAACTGTTTTGATAATTTGCCGCCATGTACCGGTCATCGGCAAAAGTAAATACAAGAAGTGGGTTAACGGGCGGTCGTCCACTAATCATCATTTTATGTTAAAACAGAGCCGGAATTAATGGTGGGCAGTCTAGATGCACAAAACATTGGGTGACACCGTAAAGGCATCGGTTTTTTATATTTTGGTACAGTTCATAAAGGCTTAAAGCCTAAGTACCAGGGCCGTATCTGAACCAAAATTTTGGGAGGGGTTAGGCCAGTGGCATTTGATAAATTAGAAATTAAAAAAAACTTTAATTTATAAATGGGTTTTATTAAAAAAATATATCAGGTTAAACTAAAAAACAAACTTAACAACGTTAAAATTTTAAAAATAATAATTATAGTTACAACTGAATATTTTTTGCTTTTCCCTCGCAAAACGATTTAAGACATCCGTAGTATCAATTTTAATATTTCTATGTACGCTTAAAAGTCTTGTTAGCCGCTCTTGACCAGTTGAATTGCGCAAATAGTCTTTTAAACGTCTTAGCGATGAAAATGATCGTTTCGAAGAGGTTGTAGATACAGGTAATGTGTCCAGAATTTGCAACAAAGTATGGATATAATGAAACAAAAATGGATTACATGCTGATAATGCATCAAGAGCATTTTTGGGCCCTTCTGCTTGAGGCAACTTAATCCATTTTTGTTTCCACAACTGTGATTCTGCAGGTAACGTATCTAGGTCCAAAAATTCCTCATATAATAACAAGTCATCTATTTTTACTGAGTGTGCTTCGCACATATTTGGCACTAGACAATATAACAATAAAAGTGATTTTTCGTGATTTGCAAATCTTGCAGATTCTGCTGTCGTGAAACTATTCTAGGCATTTATATGCATTCTTCGTCATCTACAGACCTTATAATAGCTTCGGATTTTTTAAAAATATTTTTAAATTCTTGAGCTATATTCAGTCTATCTATAATTCATAAGCAATATCTGGGAACACCCTATTTTTAAAATTATGGAGCAGCGTTACACGGTTGTTAAATATCGAACTTAATCTTGAGTAGACGCACCTAAAACGTTATCCGCAGATCTTAACGGATTTTTTACAATTATAGGCTATTGTAGGTTCATTTATTGTTGATTTTTAATGTAAAAAATGTGGTTTTGCAGTTTAGAAATGTCTTTTTTTGAACTATAGAGTGATTCAGATACTTTTTTTGTATTGTTAACCGTGACTAAGTAAAATATATATTGTTCAGAAAATCTTTAAAAAAAAACTTAAAGATTCGTAGGTTTAGAAGAAAAGAACGAATCTCTGTTTGCAACAGAGTACACAGTCTATACACTCTAGGAATAAAAGAACGAACAAAGTGGCAAATTCGAGGCCTCTCAAGATGGACTGTAAAAAGATGCATAAGAATGGCACTTCATGTAAGTCTATTAAAGAGGAATCATATTGTCTAAGTCCTTAAAACAGAAGCGGTAAAAAACCGACAAAAAGCGGTAGATACCTTGCCAGTGAGCAGGAAAAGAAAGCTTAGAATGGTTAGAACTATGAGAGATAGCATTTCCCAGACAATAAGTAAGGGGCTGAATAATACATACATAGTATTATACAGATTCAAAGGCAAGAAATACTTTCTGGCTCGAGAGAGGAATCCAAACTTTTTTGAAGGTGGTGTGGCTATAGATATATTGTGTTTATGCCAGTTTTTCGCCAAAAGTCTAAGATACGTCAAGAACAACGAGCAAGAAGCTTATTCCAGT
>JAHBCN010005226.1:0-57080 GCA_019359885.1 Listronotus oregonensis
TTTTGTATTTGGCACCATAACAAGAATATGTACGTGATAACTTCTTTATGGTTGCACGAATATGTTTCTGAAGATTCAAATTTTTCGATGTACTTTCACTGGTTTTGCTATTTTACAAGCGCGTTGAGTGGTATACCTGTCATAAGTATACCTTACTACAACATATTCATCTGTTTTCATATAAAAGCACAAATGCATATTTTAAAAGAACTTTCGGATAAGTTGACAAACAAGTTTAGTGATACTGATTTAACTGAATTGGACGACAACAGTTTTCAGAATTTCATCTTTAATCAATTAAGAATAATGATTCATAAACACGTCAGTATACTGAGGTAAACAAAACATATTTATAATAAAATCAAAGTAGACCGAATTAAAATACGCAGTAGGGCCACTCATTCCCCCCCCCAAGATAAAAGAGATCGAGCCGCTAGCGAGCGGTGGCGAGTTCAGTGTTTTGGGAATTTTCGCAATACACAGACTGTCGTCAATCTTGGAGTTTTGTGTTGTAAGCGATATTTATACCTGTATTTGTAATTTTCCTTTGTGACTAGGCTATTTTTTCTATTAACATTATTTAGGTGGTCTATTGTTCAGTGGATGGATGTTTTACAAAAATGGGTACTCCAGGGGATTAATTTTTTCGTTGTCCAAAAGATACAGAAGGGTATGTAAAATTATTTTATCTTGGCACTATTCAAAAATTCTTAAATATGAGTAGGGTAGAAGTACTTGTTAGATTTTTTGTGTATATCCATAGGTGTAATAAATGGAATCTTTTTTTAGAAAATCCATTAGAAATATTGACCTTTTTGAAAGAAAAAGTAAATATTTCCTTGCACTTAGTGGTTGCCTAGGAAATATTCATTTTCGTACTGTACGGAAATATTATTTCGATACAGTTATTTGTTAACTAAAAAAATAATTGAAAACAAGTTATTTAGTTTAAAAAAAAACTAATTTTATTCTGTTCTTATTTATTTAGGATGATATCAAAAATATTTTTTTTCTACTAACCTGAGAGATCACCATTATTTACTGCATCTCTCTAATTAGAAGCAACATTTCTCTCCTTAGGTAAATAATAGAAATAAAAAAACACCTAGGTAAATAATGAAAAAATGTCTGGTAATTGTTTCATATCACTGTTTCGGCTATTTCAAAAGATTTTTAAAAATTTCTTTTCAGGCTACTTATATGGATACAATATAATAATAATCCGGTGGGAAAGCTTCAAAAATATGTTTTAATAATTTTTTATTAACAAATCTATACTAATACTTACTTACGGGATGGAAAAGTGAACAGGGGTGCTGGGCGGGGTAAAAACAGCAGTAATCCAACAGGAGATAAAAAGTATTCTATGTCACCCTCGGAACTTTTTCTTTATAAAAAAAAAAAAAAACCTGCAAAATTGCACAATAATTCATTGTTTATTATCATACGGGTCATAGCAGGCGCCATTATAATAATATAATAACAGTATTATTAATCTATGTCTATAAAGTGTAAAGTTAGAGAGAAAATACGACTCTTCAAAAGGAGGAAATAAATAAAATTACATAGACTCGCGTCTAAACAAACCCCGCTGGCGAGATTCTTGACAGTGTTAACACATGAAACATGCTTTATAATGCATTTAATGTAAAAAAGCACATCATGGGTCCTTTCTAATACGTCTCCGCATTTTTACGTCTGAAATATAATTGGGAAAAATAAAAAGATGCTTTGCTAACCAGAAGTAACCATGAACGACTAGAACTTAGGTCTTTTGAATGTGTCTAAATTATTTGTAGAAGTTATAAACAAAATTTTAACAACGTATTAGAAAAAAACCCGGGAAATATATAATTACGCTTAAAAAAACCACTTCTACCATATCAAAAATTAAAAAAAAAAATGTTAATAACTTCTATGGGGATAATTTAAACAAATTCAAAAGCCCTAAGTTCTAGTCGGTCATGGTTAGTTCTGGTTTATATATAATATAATATATATATATATATATATATATATATATATATATATATATATATTATATATATATATATATATATATATATAATATGTATTATATATATATATATATATATATATATATATATATATATATATATATATATATATATATATATATATATATATATATATATATATATATATATATATATATATATATATATATATATATATATATATATATATATATATATATATATATATAATATAATAAAAAAACTATTAAACATGTTTTTGAAGCTTCCCCACCGGATTATTATTTTATTGAACCCATATAACTAGCTTTAAGAGAAATTTTTAAAAATCTTTTAAAATAGCCGAAACAGCTATATGCAACAATTACCAAATATCTGCACTCATGTACAGTCATATTTATAGAAATTGACACACCATTCTGTCTGTAAATCGCTTTGATTGATTTTGACTTGTTAAAAAGTATTTGGTTGATAAACCTGCCACTGTAAAATTTTTAAAATGTAAATTATTTAATTTGTCAATTATTGTTGGTTTTAGGGTCCGACCACTATAACTTTGGGAAAACACGTGGTCACGGCCGCAGCCAATCAGGGATTTTAAATATGATTATAAGTGTGTAACATTTTTCTTTAAACTAACTCATGTTTTATTTGTCGCAATTTGACGGTAAACGGCATTTGGTATATTTTAGTTAGTTTTGGTTAGTTAATATTGTATTTTAGTATTATTATAATAGCATAGTTATTATATGATGCCAGTATGTTTTATTTTCAATTCAATTATTACCATAAAATTATACCTTTTGATTTAACAAACAACGTAATTTTTTAAACACCAAAATTTAAAATAAGGTAAGTAAACCAATCAACATTATACCAATTTATGTATCGTAATTAGAAAACATCGTCCTTTGATGCACAGAGGAGCTTAAGTAAGGCACCGACAGAGTGTCTCTACTGCCTATTTTAATTCGGTCTACTTTGATAAAATCACTGGGTAGTTAGGAAAGCCAGGTAAACAAGGAAAGCTTAAGGGTTAGTCAAAAAACTTTTTTAGAGAAATATATATTTTACTTTTACTATTTATATTCTAGTTCACAACTGCATAGTATAAGCTTTGAATTAAAAAATAATAAATTAAATGGATTATTTTCTTAGCTGTTTTAAGTTGAATTTAATTTTTTTTTTAACGTTTATTAATATAATTAAAAAAATAGTAAAAATATCCAAGACCAAATTATCATAACTCTGTAAAAGTATTTTCAGTTAATATATTAAACCTTTTTTAATTTATTTATATTAGAAATAAGAAACAAGGGAAAGCTTTCTGAATTATTTTTTTTAGTATTTTTTTTAAGTTAAGATAATTTGGGAACGCTTTGTATATATAAAAATGTAAAATACTAAAATTTTAATTAATATGTCATTTTTTTGTCATAAAGCTTTTAGTTATATTTTAACGTTTTAGGCATAGTACTTATACCCAAGATTCAGCTTCATTAACAAATTTTATGCATTTGTGTAACGCAATGCTAGTAGGATTCTACACATTATTGACTTTATTTTCTGTAAGTTTTATTTAAGTAGTTTTTTTACATTCATTAAAGTCGTTTTTGATATAAAATACTTTTTTTTAATAATTACTTAGATACCTAATATGAGACACAGATTATATTCCGTAACTAAGCTAGCAAAATCACACCAAAAGCTTAGTAAATTTTAGAGTAGTAACTGATAAAACTTTTATATACATTTGAAAATTATAATTGCAGAAAAAAAAATAAGTAAAAAGCTGCGAGAAGAAAAGAATTTGGTAATTTTTTAATTACTATAATCTTATAACCACTTAAGGCTATTAACCACCACTACTTTTTTCATAAGTCCTTTTCTATATACTTCATACTATATAAAATATTATTAACAACTCTTACCTTGATTCTTTAATTTGCTTATGATAAATAGATATAAAAATTTCGACATCTGTTGGTGTTTTATGTTTTAGCCCGCATTTCAGCTTCATCATAGAGTGCTGGCGTTTATAATGTTTTTTGGTACTGCTTTTTATATATGTTTATCCGGACAAATGTATGAAAATATGTAAGTATATACATATCTAGTCATTTTAAAAATATAAAGTAGACAGACTGTAAATTTAACTGACAAAGAAATGTTCCTAGCATTTATGATCCTATTTAAATAATATTTAGCAAGAGTAATTATTTTTGTTTAGTAAAGAATGAAAAAAAAATCATCCTTACCCATAGGTTAATTTGCTGATTTGTTAGACTCTATTTAGGTTATTTAAAATGTTACAAATTGTGCTCACATTTGTATTAAAACATTTAAAAAGTTGGTTTAAAAATACTTTTTTCTGACATATGTTATGCCTGGATTGTAAAATCTTGGTCATTTTCGTCAACTTAATTACTTTAAGAGGGCGCTAATTGGACACATATAAAGTCATTACTAAGACTGCTAAATTTAAAGGTCTCTTTAGTTCGACTTGAGCGACTGCAAATCAGTGGTTTTCAACCCGGTTGAGCAGTCGGCATGCGTACAGTGTAATTCCAAATAAAAAATGTTGAGCTGTTTTTCTTATCTCCCTCATCGGTTGTTGCTATTAACTTTAGAGCATCGGAACTGACTAAAATAATAAAGGAAAGGCTTCTCAAAGATCAGAAATGGATCCAGTGCTTCAATTGGGATCTGTTTTGAAATGGACATTTAAGGAGGTCAGATATATTTTTGCGGAGGTATGACATATTATATAATAATGATAATTCCCTTCAGCCTCCCCAGATTAACCAATTTTAAAAATTCGACTTGATTTGAAATCGTTAAGCCCCGAATTTGTGTTGGTTAAAAAATTTTCTTCTCTAAATATAAAGAGTGTAGGTGTAAACAAAAGGACAAAAAAAAACAAAAAATAAACGTCGTTTTTTCCAGTTTTTTGTTATTTATTAATAAATAACAGCAACAAGAATTATTTTCAACATTTTAAACTAATCCTATCCTACGTAGAATTAAATGACGAAACTTTTTGATTCAATAAAGTTTTCTTCTACAATCAAAATTTGTCGATTATAGACAAGAAAAGTACAAAAATGCTGTTTTTTTAGAAAAATTTCACATTAGATTTTATACGCCTTAAGCTACAGTTTTCCGCCAGGAGAAAAGCAGCATTGTTGTTCCTCGAGTCATCTCGGATATATCTCCGGAAAATCTATCTGCCCTCTCAATTCGCCCTGGAGTGCAGTAATGCCTTTCGTTTTTGTTTGGTATGCATGATGGTGGAATGGTAGGAAAGGAAACGTGGTGAAAAATTTAATCAACAGTTTGATATGGAAAGATAGGTTTATTATAAAGTGGACATAAGTGGTGGAATCACACATTCTTTCATATTCAGCGATGATCAAAAACCTAATTTTTTACACAAAAGTAATTTGACGTTATTTAGTTAAAACCATTTACTTTATGGATTAAGACCCCATTAATCGCTTACCATGACCCCAAATTCCTCTGATCTCTCTCGAATCTGATATATGTGTGGGACATCCTAGGTCGTTAAACTTAAAAGTGTCAATAAGTGTATAAAAGAAAACGAGGGTTTTCAACACATTTTTAAACTTAATTTTTTTTACTGATTATCTGAACATCTAATCATTTATTATACAGTGACCACCAAAAAGTTGAACACATTTGATTTTTTTTTAAAACTATTAAAAACTTTTTTTGGCAGTCGCCTTTGCTTATCCAGTTACCTAAAGATCAATATTGTCATTTGGAATATGGGCGCCGGTTAGACAAATAATTATAAAAAATAAATGAAATTATCAAAAAGTGAGGTTAGTTGACCTAATATTTAAAAAAGTTATTTAAAAAAGCAGTTTGGGATTCAACTCTAAGTGGATATGCAAACTTTGAAATATATATTTTTTAAAATTTATTTATAGATTTAAAAAAAATGGGCTAAATTATTAATCTCATCTTTTTATAATAAATAAAGTGATCAACCGATAAACTTGTATGAATAAAATAATTAGGTTCTATAGGAACAGCCAAAATCTTGTCTAGTATATTCAAAAGTTTTTACTAGAATTACCTTAAGTGGAATTTTTTATAAATAGCAAAATTATAAACCTCTCCCCAAAATGACAAACTAAATTGTGTCTTGTTGCAATAGTCTTTTATTCAAATTTAGGCGTTGCAAAAGTAGATCAAAATTGCCTTCAACCTCTAAAAATGTTCGTACTTTGCCTCATAATTTTTTAGTTAGAACATTCTGTGTCTGACCTAAAGTATAATATTTAAAATTGTTAGTTTCTTTTTTATTTTTTACCCTTTTTTCTAGTTTTTGATAAAATTAGGGCTTTTAACAGGTATCAAAATAACTATAGACATTTCATACAAAAAGCTATAATACCTAAGAGAACTTAATATAGATTTAGTTAAAAATACTTACTATTATGTACCAAACTTTCGTATCAAGAGTTATCGAACAGCGTGTTTTAAAACTAAATAAAAAGTATACAGAGGGTTTTAACTCCTTTTACTTAAAAAATATCTTAGCTAAATTGCCTTTAAGCTTTAGGCACTGCTTAAAACAGTGTTACCGTTTCTAAGGTATAGCTTCTTCCACAAAACTTAGAGGTTCGCCTTTTTAGTGATCCCAATGCTATAACAAAGCACTCTCCCCCTACTTACAAACAGCTCTAGGCAACCTGTCTCTCTTTAATAGAAATCTTTACGAGTACTGCTCTTAAGAATAAATCAATATAAATTATATTGACTTATTCTTATACACTAGAGTCCCGCTAACACGAAAATTCACCTAATTCGAACAAAGCTAGGAAAAAAAATAATTTTTATAAAATTTAAGAGCTAGGACAAGTTAAGAAAAACAAGTTTTTTTCAAGTAACGTCGAACCTTCATTAACAAAATTTATTAATTATTTATTTGTTAGATACTTACAAATTATTGACTAGCACAATTTAAAGTCAGTAATCTTCTGACGCAATGCACTAAATTGGCTTTACTTAATCTATTGTTAAATAATAAAAATATAAACTGTTAATATTTTACACGTCAAATCTGCCTCAAAAAGACAATAATATGGTGACATATGTGACAAAATTCGAATTTTCGCTTATTTATCAGAACAAGGTTCGATCACAATTTATTCGGATTAGCGGAACTCTAGTGCAATTGTGGCACACGGAGTACCATCTCACGCACCCTCATGTCCTCCTGAAGAAGTCCTAAAAAATACATTTAATGTTTTTTTATAGAATCTCTAAACTATTAAATCTGTTACCTACATGGGTATTTTGCTTCACTTTAAACTTTCTAGTTTTTAGTGTATTAAAAAACTACCCCTTACTTTACATTAGACTCTCATGTTATGGTATTACTTAGGGTTTAAGCTTTTGTGATGAGAATTTCAAGTGTATATGTTTCAAAAAAGTTTTCTTTAAAAGTTCAAGTAGTTTGATATATGAAATTTTTGAGATATAAATCATGGCAAAAATAAATTTTCTCAAGCTTAAGAGGTTATATAGCGAAAAATGATCATTACATTTTAAATTTACTACTTTTTTAAGAGCCCACTTGATTAAAATTCTTCTTACCTCTTTCATTAGCACAAATAAAACCGTGTTAATTATATAAAACAAAAATTGGTAAACCCTGCAAACTGGGCTAGAGATTAAAAACAGTGAGCTTCGCGTCGAATCGTATTGGGTGCGGTAGCGTTACCCTAACCATTAAGTATCCATAGCCATAGGTTGTGGCGCAGTTAAAAAACTTGTTAATTCTAGACAGTATAATTTTTGCTGGTAAATAAAATTATGTAAAATAAAGAAATGTTTTTCCTAAATAATTATTTATTGGTATTTTTTATTATCTAAACCAAATTATATTTAAATTATTATTATTTAAGATAAAATAGTAAGAAAGAAGTAAAAAATAATGTAAATACTTTAATTAGCAAATTGGACCATTGCTTTCTTTATATTGTAAAAATAGTTATTTATGTTTTTCTAAATTTGTCTCTAGATCATTTTTTTATTTGGCTACGCCAAGTTTTTTTTGTGTACTCTAACCTGTTTTTACCGTGTTAGTTAAAACAAATTGACGTAAGATAATAAGGACGTGCCATTGTCAAATATTACTTTTTACATTAATCTGTTGCATTTGTTTAAGGCTTATTTGTGTGGCAAATACTGTATACATTACATATAATGATATAATTTAATGCAATGTATATATTATTGTATAACCAATGCAATGTCATTCATATATCAATATGAGCTTGAATTTTACTGAGTGTGTTATGTTATTATAAATTTTATATCAACTAAGAATAAAATTCTAAACAGCTTTTTTAAGTAATTTTGTAAATATCTTGCCTTCCAACCCCACTTTTTAATATTTTCATTTAATTTTTATAATTATTTCCACAACCGGCGCCCATGATCCAAATGTTAATGTCGATTTTTAGGTTACTGGATAAGCAGGAGCCATTGCCAAAATAAGTTTTTTAATAGTTTTAAAAATAAAAAAATCCAAATGTGTGCAACTTTTTGGCAGTCACTGTATATTACCTGCTTAACATGTAAGCGTAAAATCAACAAAATTGACTTTATGCTCACATGTTATGTCTTATAAATGGATATTTATCTTTCTTGGTCAATTCTTTTTCTTCCTGGGAGCCATCTTTCACTACCGGAGGCAGCGCAGCCTCTTGGGCTTTTTGTGCCTAATCATCCATTTTCTTTTATACCAATCCTCCCATTAGTCTTGTTCCTTCTACAAGCCTGTATAACCCCGAGACTGGTTGGTTTATATATTCCTGTGGGCTTATTTTTGGTTGCCCATATCTTACTCTACTGAGGTTTTCCCAATATTCCTGGTGTTTGTTTCGGATCCATTCCCTGGTTTGCCCTCGTGCTGTGGTTTTTGGTTACTCCAAGGGCAGGTTCTAGTGCAAAGTATGGTGTGGATGATCCATGTCTCGCTAGCTCATCGGCTTTTTCGTTGCCTTCTATTCCCGAATGTCCTGGTGCCCACAGGAGAGTTACCCTGTTGCATTCTCCCAGGACCTCTAGTTCTTTTTGGACGTCACCTTGGGGTTTACTAGTGCCCTGAGTGACGCCTGGCTGTCTGTTATTATGTAGAGCCGCTTGTTTTTATAAGCTTTTCTGTTATTTTCTTTTGCACAGTGCAGTTAAGCATATGTTTCTATTTGAAATACAGTACTGTGTTTCTAGTGGAATTAAGAATTGTAAATTCCTTATTTCACTGTACACGCCCGCTCCAGTTCCCTGCCCGGTTTTAAAGCCATTCATATACTAGATGATGTCTCCAACCGTGCCGGGGAGATCGGGTTGCTGCCACTCACTTCGATCTGTAATTTTTACCTCGAAGTTTTTGTTGAATGAGTATTGGGGAATCATCTGGTGGGTTCTCCGTCAACCTGACTTTTTATGTTGTTGTGTCCCAAACTAGCGACAAAAAACCAGTTGGTTTTTGTTGCAGACGGAAGTAGCTCATTTTTGCCTCTCCCATCACTATGAGGTTAAGTGGTGGAAGGTCTAGGAGACATTCCATGGCTGCTGTTGGGGTTGTTTTAATTGCTCTTGTTATAGCTAAGTAAGCAAGTGTCTGTACCTTGGCCAGTTCTGTAACAGCAGTTCTTTGTCGCATTTTGTTCTTCATACCAGTGATGCGTATGTTAGCTTAGGTCTTACCACCATGGTGTATAACCTAATAAACCACTTGGTCACTTACTGTATCTTTTAAAATAATCTCATTTCACATTTTGCCCTTATTTTATTTTTTCTTGGCTTAACTACAAGGACTAATATTTTATGTTATACTTTATGCATTTAAAAAAAAGGCCTAAAATAGATAGAGATAACCCAGTTTATAAAACTCTAATGAATTAATGAGCATATCGACTGAACTTTAAATTTACAACCTTGTCTAGGTTTTAAAATATCAGCTATAAAAATATAGGTAATCAAAACCGCCGTTATTGCTTTTATTTCGTCCAAAAGTTAATCAGATATAAAACATAATAAACCCATTTTCTAATTTATGGGACATTAATAGTTTTTTCAGTTATTTATAAACATAATCAACGGATGCGGAATAATTCCATAAACAATTATAGTATAGGCAACTAAAAATACACAAATCAAAACTCAGTTTATGTAGTTACTATACATTGTTTTGATGAAAACCTATAAAACAACTGTTAGTTTGGTTACCTAAAACTGAAATATACCCAGAGAGAAAATTAAATTATGATTTTTACAATTTAACAACAAGATAATCGCCGACAAAATATTGTAAATACCTTGGGCATAACTGACGATTTTGATCTTAAACTTTAACTTATTAATACCCTTGTTTGTTAAATTAATATTCTATTCCTTAAAGTAAATTCTATGTAATTATTTCAATTTTAAGAGTTATGAAATGACAACATCAATTTTAAATCTGAAATGGTATACATGGAATATTAAAAATCAAAAAATGTATTTAACATTTTTTACCAACAGTTCAAAGATAATTCAGGTTCCACTGGTCTCATTGTTTGCTGTAAATTTGGAGCTATTTAAAAGGGTAAATTTAAATTTTATATTTATTTTTCAAGTTTTTATAATATAAGAAAGTACTTAGTTAGGTCATAAAATACCTTACCTTACCTCAAACTTTTAAATAAAAATCGATATTACTTTTTTATTTACATAAATAGATGCAAAAGTCTTCTTAACTAATGCTTTTTATTTTGTTCTTGCTTATGCACCAACTCACAGTTTTAAATTTTAAAATTTTATTGGATCTAAATAGGATTTTGGTTTACAACTATTATCTATAAAAAAGAAAGAAATATGAGAAACCGAAATCATGGGCAATTTAGAAAATTTCAGGATTAAAACAACTAAATCCCTTTTTTTACACAATGGACTGTATTCTGTATGGAAAATAGTATAAAACAATAAATGAAATAGGCTTATTGCCTTCTCATGTATTTAAAGAGACTTTGTGTTCGTTTAAGGGTCCAAAAGTAGTCTATTTACATGTTTGGGTCAATATTAATATAATTTCTCCATTTGAGAAATTTACTAGTAAAATCTTAATCTAAGTTCCAAATTAAAATGATGAAAATACAGCTAAGGTAACATTTTGTGATCTCACGTTTTGTAATAATATATTATAAAATAATGCTTTGGTCAACTAAATCTATGTAGTTTTTTACTTAATTTTTACCTAGAAAGTAGCTTTATACCCGTTTGACAGCACTTCAGGCTCTATTTTCCTTTGCCAAATGTACAGTTTTAAAATTTTTGTCTTTAAAATCTCCTTCTTTAAAGGACCCCGCACATTTCTTATGGGAAGTGTCCCCGGTGAAAATGTCTAAAATCGATATATGTTGTAGCTTTTGTCATCCTGAGAAAAAGTCTCAATGGACACGAAGCTCCATTATGCGTAGTTTGGCTCCTACGAAACTCCAAAGTTCCACCGATCGATCATTTCTTATGGGAAGTGACCCAGGTGAAAATGGCTAAAATCGATATCTGTTGTAGCTTTTTTCGTTCTGAGAAAAAGTCTCCATGGGTACGAAGCTCCATTATATGTATTTTGGCTTCTATGGAGTTTCAAAGCTCCACAGATCGATCATTTCTTATGGGAAGTGGCCCCGGTGAAAATAAAATAGCTAAAATCGATATATATATATATATATATATATATATATATATATATATATATATATATATATATATATATATATATATATATATATATATATATATATATATATATATATATATTATATTATTATATATATATATATATATATATATATATATATATATATATATATATATATATATATATATATATATATATATATATATATATATATATATATATATATCTATATTTAGTTTTTGTCATCCTGAGAAAAAGTCTTAATGGGTACAAAGCTCCATTATGCGTATTTTGGCTCCTACGGGACTCCAAAGCTCCACAGATCGATCATTTCTAATGGGAAATGGCCTCCGGTGAAAATGACTGAAATCGATATATGTTGTAGCTTTTTTCGACCTGAGAAATGTCTTAATTGGCACGAAGCTCCATTATGCGTATTTTGGCTCCTTCGAAGCGCAAAAGCTCCACAGATCGATCATTTCTTATGGGAAGTGGCCTCCGGTAAAAATGGCTGAAATTGATGTATGTTGTAGCTTTTATAATCCTGAGAAAAAGTCTCAATGGTCGCGAAGTTCCATTATGCGTATTTTGGCTCGTACGGAGCTACCAATTTCGATTGCTAATCGCCGTTTAACACTTTTAGTTGACAGCTGTCAATAGTCAATATCGATTTTTCGACATCAGATTTGAATTCAGCGGCCTAAAAAACATAAAAAAACGAATTAATTTTACCAATTTCAATTGCTTATCGCTGTTTGACAGTTAGTTGACAGCAGTCAATTGTCAATATCGACTTTTTGACATTAGATTTGAATTCAGTGACCCAAAAAACATATGAACGTGTATTTTTTTTTATTATTATGCATTAAACCACTGAAATATGACCTTTTGAATTTGTAAATAATGATCGATCTGTGGAGCTTTGGAGTTCCGTAGAAGCCAAAATCCGTAAAATGGAGGTTCATGTTCATTAAGACTTTTTCTTATGATGACCAAAGCTACAACATATATTGATTTCAGCCATTTCCACCGGGGTTACTTCCCATAAAAAATTATCGATCTGTGGAGTTTTGGAGCTCTGCAGGAGCTCCAAAACTATGAGAGATACTCATAATGGAGCTTCGTGCCCATTAAGACATGACAAAAGTTAAAACATATATCGATTTCAGCCATTTTCACCGGGGACCACTTCCCATAAGAAATGTGCGGGATCCTTTTTTATTACTTACATACCCAAATTTTCGTCCTAAATAAAAAAAAAAAATTCTTGGCTAATAAATGCTTTACAAAAAATATAAGCCAGAGTTTTATGTACACAGGAAATAAATAGATTTTTTGCTGGTCTGCTAAGAGCACATTTAAAACGTTTTATAGACAAGATAAAATATTTATTATTAATTTATATCAAATTCCTGCATCATTAATTGCATCATTTGTTTTTTGAGAAAAATGTTTTTGACAGGGGGATAGACGCTAGCAAGTTTGATTTCCTATAATTAAATATGTACTAGGTAATTATAATTTTAATAAAATCCTAAACTAATCATATTTTTTTCCAGATAATTCGAACAATGTATTCAACAGGAAGTATTCTATATTCTATGAATAGTACTTAAAGAGAATGCTCAAAAAATATCGTTACAAAGGTACTAAAGTGATACGGATATTGACTTACATAACGTTACTTTTAGAATAAATATATAGAGCAATAAATTTTTATTATATGTTATATATTGTGTACAAAAATAATTTGTTTAAATAAAAGTATTAATCTAGTTCAGGTTCAAATATTTTTTATTTAAACTTATTATCCTCAAATGATTGCGAATAGAAATAAAAAATCAAATATTGGTATTAAAATGTAAATATAGAAAAATAATATATATATATATATATATATATATATATATATATATATATATATATATATATATATATATATATATATATATATATATATATATATATATATATATATATATATATATATATATATATATATATATATATATATATATATATATATATATATATATATATATATATATATCACGATTCGTTAGGATATTATCGACAGTGTTGTCATTTCGTAAAATATTTATTAGCAATTTTAAAGATGTGTTAAAAATGATACCTTTTATAAAACTTTTTTAAGAAAAGGTTATGCGCTTAGCAAAAAAAGAATTTGTAAAACATATTAGTATTTTAGAGTGGTTAAAGATACTTTATTATTTTAAGAATAGGTATTTATTATTTTATCGAGCAAGACACAAAGAATTTTAGTTGCAAATGCTGCAAAAGAAAATTATACCAGTTGTGCGAAACGTAAATGTAAATTTCGTGAAAATTTGGTTTCAGCAGGATGGCTGTCCTGCTCATAACGCAAGGCCAATTCAGGAATTTCTCACTAGAACTTTTCCTAAACGGCTTATTTGTGGCAGATGTACCATACCATGGTCGGTAAGGTCACCGGATTTGACTCTTCTTGATTTTTGTGGGGCCAATTAACTCAACTAAATTTAAGGTATTCCACATGAGAGGCCTGTAAATTAAGTTAAGTTAAGGACAAAAATATTCGACATTACTAACGCCATTACACCGGAGGTATTGTTGAGGACGGAGTTTTATAGTCGGCTCGGGTATTGTGAAGCTCAGCAGAGAAATGTCTTCGAGCATTTATTAAATTTAGAATGCTTTTGAGTGTATTTTTTAGAGTTATTTTTTTATTATTAGGATTACTATTAGTTTTCTTAATTTTTAAGAATGTTCAGGAGTTTTTTTAGAATAGCAGTTATTATTTTATTTTTAGGCTTAAGTCTGATAAAAATTTAACAACCTTTTAATTACTGTTGTATTAAATACAATATTGATTAACATGACCGCATAAAAAGATTGTAGGCGAGGGGGATTCCCCGGTCGTTTTTTTCGATATGCCATTGTTATCATTTACTTTGGGAACGGAGTAAATTATTTTATTAATAAATGAATAGTATATTGTTTGTTTAATTTAATTTAAATGCAATATTTTATTTTATAAATACTTATTTAAAAATCGTAAGAATTGCTTCCTTATTCGTAAGATCGTAAAATCGGAATCAAATTCGTGTAATCTTATGAATAATCGTGAGATCTGGCATCACTGACTAGTGTGTGTGTGTTTCGCCAATGGGCTGACAGCAGCAGTCCGCCCGTGGTATTCCCCTCTTCTTTTTGGGACGGTAGAAAGGGAATCGGCAACTCCACGTTTATTGTCTATATTTTGCTGAAGCCTTTACCTATTAAATTGACATCTGATTTTATCGTACTGAAAATCTCTGCACCTTGAAATTGGTTTGCCAGACGTGTATATCTTAAGGACAACCATCCGTATAGCTGACCAAAAATTTTGTTTGAAATTCTGTTTTATAAGAAAGATACAGCTCTAAAATTAGGTATCTCGATATTATTAACAAGTTTTACCCTTAAGAATGAGAATGAACATGAGCTACACGCTGCTGTAAGTGCTGGTGGTCAACCAGCAGCTTCGACATACATGCAGGTACGCAGTGTTATAGAAGGTGTCTTGATATTAGTGCTAAAAATAAATTATATAGCTAATTTTATGCATTAAAATAAGATAATCAAATAAATAAGCATAACTGAAAAACGACTAATGACATTTACTTCTAAAACCGAAATATGGACAGTTTTTCCATATCTTTGAAATTGTTTAAGGTAAATTTGCGAAAGTTGCAACCTTATAAATTGCATAATTGGTTAAAAGACAGAAATAGATTTGAAATTATACAGGGTTTGTCAGAAGTAAACTAAAACCTCTCGACAGCATCTTCCACTTAAAAAAAATGATTTAAAAAAAATTGAGCTATGTCCCGTTAAGAAAAAAAACTATATTATTATATTTCGTGCCATTCTGTATTTATACAATAAAAGTTTTTGTTTTTATCACTAGAGATTATTTGACTAACACCTTTTAAATAATTTTAAATAAAAAGAAACATTTTTTTTCATTAATAAAAAAGAAAAATAACCTGTGTAGACGTGATGCCATACTTGTTTCAATTCCATGGCAAATTCTTGATAGCGGCTCTATGAATACGAGGGTAATTAACAAGTACTTATGTTTCCAAATCCAAACTTTTCCGTCATCTGGTCGGAGTGTTTAATATCTTGGTAACAATAATCCTTATTTAGGTAAAAGCTTACAAACTATACCCTCAGTGGTCAAAAAGTTCAAAATAAGAGATATTGATATTTTTTATTTAATTTTTAGTTTTTATTTGAACTAACTAAAGAATTGTAATAAATCCATTGATTTTTTTCTAAATAAAACCAAGAAACTCAAAGTACCGCTATCAAGTATATGCTTTTAAATACAAGGCTTTTTGTCTACGGTTTTTTTTTCGTCTTATCAATAATAAAAACAGTATTTTTTATGAAAATTAAAAATCAAAATTTTAATATTTATTCCTTTAAATCGTCATCTTTATCTAATCTTCTTTCATGGATTGCTTAAGCTTACTTGGTAACCTTTTAGTTGTATTTCTTACATTGGAAAAATGTAATGTGTTTTAAAATGGGTGAAGTTAAAACAAATATAGCAAAATCGTAGGTAGAAAAGTTTCGAAAACCGATAATCTTAGCCTTAGACCTTAGGGCCATATTTGGTTACTAAAAATATTATACAAAAACTATTACTCTAATCTTACCAACAAAAATCCTTCTATAGCATATACCTAATCTAATTACCATATAAAAATTAGATCTTGTTAGTTTTAAATTAGAGGAATCTATACAGGATTATGTTTCACAATTGCAACATAAAGCTTTTATTGCATGCGTATATGATTAACGTGAATGACTAAATTAGGCCATATAACTTTAATTACTTCCGCAATAAATTATAACAAATGTAGTATAATATTTTGCAGTAAAATAAGTGTTATAGTTTTGCAGTGCTTAGGGATAGCAGGAAATATTATATTAATTCACTTGTTTTAGCACTTATTGACGTTTCAAGAAAATATTTAAACTATTTTTAGGATCCTTGCCGTATTGACAATTACAGACATTAAAGTAAAAATTAAAGCACTTACCTGACAAAATTAAATACAAAAGATTGTTCTATTTATAAGACACTCTATCGACCACCGATACCACAGCTCGGCTATTACGTTATAAGAGCAAAAAGAAATATATAAAAAAGTAGGGTAAACTACCGGGTATACGTGCTACAGTAATATAAAAACGGAATCTATATTTTCAAATTTATATGCTGACTATTTCCAAGTGAAATTGGGCAGTTTGTTTTTAAAAAGTTTTATATATATATATATATATATATATATATATATATATATATATATATATATATATATATATATATATATATATATATATATATATATAGATAGATAGATATATACCGGGTGTTTCTCAGAGGTGGTTCCCCCATATAACTTTTTTATTTTTTAAGATAAGAAAATGAAATTTGGCGTGTCGATATATGACCTAAAAATGCATTGAATGATGTGTCCAATTGTTTCTGACGATTTACGGTTTTACCGGAAAATGACCTCAACTTTTGAATTTTAAATGGAACACCATGTATTTTTTTTCCTATTCGATAGCAAATAACATTCTAAATACAATGACACCTCATATGTAAACTTTTGACATTCTTCTTAAAAAAGATTTAATTTTTTAAAAATCAATCTAGAGTGCCATGACGTCGTTAAAACAAACAATGTTGAGCCCAGGAGGCGTGGAAAAATAGTTTTAATTATCTATCGTATTTTATGTCTTTTTCAGAAAGGTACAAAGATTTCAAAATTTTATTTTTAGACATAACTCATTTTTTTCAAATGGAACGATGGAGGCTCGTTGGCATATTCAAAAAAAAACATTTTTTTGTGAATAATTTGATACCCCATACTTGGAGTTTTTGTTTCTTTCCAAGCCTACCTGACAAAATTGCCGAAATGCATATGACTCTTTTAATCGAATGCCACGGCTGCGGATGTTTTAATAATTTTATAACCACCTTTGAGAAACACCCGGAAATATATATATATATATATATATATATAATATATATATATATATATATATATATATATATATATATATATATATATATATATATATATATATATTAAGGGAAATATTAAACATTGAATATAAAGAAACTTTTTTATAAATATATGAAGAAGCGTATTTGCGGTTTTTTTGTGATACTTTATTTAATTAAAAATCGACCAATATTCTAGTACTTATTATATTCGTGTCATTTTAATTTGAGAATAACGTAAGCAAAAACAAATAAGAAAAAATAATCTTTCAATTGATCAATCGCGTTTGTAACCATGGTAACTGACATTTTGGACAAATGGGGTACATTTTGGTTTGGTTATTTTTGCTTCCTCTTACACATAACAAAATGGTCCGATTATTAAACTGTAAATCTTTTAAAAATCCATTTTTTGTCCAAGTTTTTTTTATTTTTTCTCTAAATCATCATCTTTATCTAATCTACTTTCATGGATTGCTAAAGCTTACTTTGTAACGCCTCCTCTCCGATTTATCTGTAACTTTGCACAGGACTTGTTTATAGCATTAAAAACATTATTTAAAGTCTGTTTTGGCAGCAATAGTAAAAATTAAAAAGGATTTTTCACTCATGTATAAATTTTCCCATAAGACACGTTAAAAATCAAAAAATTTCAGCGGAAATTTCACGTTGCCTAGACAACGTGGTATTTCCACTTACTAACAAACACAGAACAATCAAACCTGTTTGTTTGTATTGTCAATTAGAAACGTCAAAATCAGTCGATTTGGTCATGTACACGATAAAGAAATATATAAAGTAATTAAAAAAAAACTGTTTCAGTTATAGTTTTAATTATGTTGCATAAAATCATAAAATGTATGACAAAGAAAAACATTTTAATAATATAATACTCATATTTCTCCATTCTAAAAATATTATCCCTAAATTCCGCTCGTGCATAAAAATTAACCAGATAATTTTCATTCAAGCTTGTTATACGAATTATAAATAACAAGCTTTCATAAAAATTATCGCTAATTTTTAAGCACTTGTGGTATTACCCCCGAGAATTAATAAAAAATTAATTTTTTCTTTTCTTCCTTTTTTAACCAAAACTGGCCAAAAAAGCCCAGAAGTAACCAAACCAATCCACCATTTAATTAAAATGATATATTAAGTATATTTTTTTTATTTCACGTGTTTTTTTTTGAACAAGTTTCCTTTGCTAAAATGCTAAAAGCATTACAATTTATTATGTGGTTGTTATCAAATGCATATTGACAAATTTTTGATTTGTTGATTTCTGTGTTTGTAATGTATGTTCTATATTCTTTTATGCGTTTGGCTAATGGTCTGGAAATTTTACATATATAAAATTGATTACATTCACAAGGGATCTTATAAATAACATTTTTTGTGTTTTCGTATATATTGTATGGTTTTGTTTTTATTACTTGAAATTTAGTAGTGTTTTGTGTTTTAAAAATAGTACGAATATTAAATTCATTACATATTCGTTGAATTTTATTTAATAAGCCAGGAATATATGGTAAAAATAGATTTTTAATAGGTCTTTTTTAATTTTGTCCTAAATTGGGTTGTTTAAATTTTAGAAAGCATTTGTTTATAAAATCAAGAGAATAAATATTTTGAACTAAAATATCTTTTAAATTCTTTTTTTTTTCGTTTTCTTTGTTTTAATCAAAACAAAATATTTTAATTCTATCAAAAAAAACTTTTTACAGCTTCTTTTTCTTACCATTATTGGATGATTAGAGATTAAATTTAAGTATCTGCTTGTATGTGTTTATTAGTATATCAAGAAAATAAAGTTGTGAGTTTTGTTCTTTTTCTTAAATGAAACGAATAGTGGGTTCTTGTGTATGAATGTGTGTTAAAAATTATTTAGACAATGTTCATCATGTTCATAAATAAAAAAAGTTATCTATATATCTTCACTAAATCAAAGGTCTATAGTGATAATTCTGTACAAAATTGGATTTAAAATTTTTCAAAAAATATTACCTATTAATGGTGAAAAAGGTAAACCATGGTCAAAAAATATATATTCATATATATATATATATATATATATATATATATATATATATATATATATATATATATATATATATATATATATATATATATATATATATATATATATATATATATATATATATATATATATATATATTTTTTTCTCGAATTCTTGAATAAATATTTATTTAACAGGTGATGCGATTAAGTGATTACTTTTGTTATATTTTCCTTAAACAAAGGAATATTATTGCTTTTATCTGATAATAATATTAATTGCTACAAGACTTTCAAATATTAAAAGTTTTAACAAGTAATTACGAAAATTGATGTTAATATTATTTATAAAATAATTGTCCTAATGTCGTTTGTAAATATTTTAGTATAACTTTAGTGCTGTTTGCTAATTACCTAGTTTCTGTTGGTATTGGGTAATAAAAGACTTTAACAGCAATATTTTATTTAAAATTTTACAAATATTTGTATCAGAAAAAGGTACACTTATGTAGCTATCTTAATTTCTAATTTTATATAATTTTTTAATAAAAATAATTATTTTATTATAATATTAAAAAAATAAATTGCATTAAGAACTAATTCTAGCTGTTCATAATAATATATTAATATCCTTAGTCTGGAGAAAAGCCAAATAATTTGTTCTTTAAACAAATATCAGACTTACTTATAAATCTTTTATCTTTTTATTTTCCATGTTTACTGTTTGATTAATATGTAAAAATTTAAAAAAAAATACAAAATCCCTTTTATATAAAAAAGTTTTTAAACCTCTTATTCACAAAACTATTTTAATCAGTGGTGTTCATTTTTTATTTCATCTTTAATAGTTAGCAATTGTAAGTGAAATATAGTTGAACATTAGATAATTGAAAACCATTTTTTAATGTAATAAATAACTAAAAAAGATGATTCAAACTGTTATTAAAAAAACTGTTTTGTTAAAAATTTACTGTGTTAACAAATCTTAAAAACTTACTTTAGGATAATTGTAATCTACAATTATTTTTGTAAATGTACCGAGCAAGAAAACAACCTGTTCTTAAAAGGTTAACAATTCAGTAAAAAATTTAACTATGCCAATATATTTTTGAACGCAGTAATATACTTAGTAGGCAACATTTAAAATAATTTATATATAATTTATATTTTTTTAAGTACATTTTATCTAATTATTACTCTTGAATATACACGTAAAATAAAAGCAATTAAGGTATACACGTAAAATTAGTTTTAAAGGATTTTAATTAAATTTCTTTAATTAAATAATTAATTTTTTAAAACGAAATGTAATAAAACAAGTGTTAAAACAAACAACGAAGAAAAAAGGTGTATCATAGTATTTCTTATTATGTTTTAAAATGATGACTTGCATTTCATATATGCAGCTACATGTATCCCTTTTAAAATATTAGTATAATGTGCATTTAAGCATTTATTGGGTTAATGTTTAAGTTTTTAGATAAAAGATGCAATAAAATAAATAATAAAGTTTTATTAAATATGCTTTCTAACTAAATTAAGCTATTTCAAACTTTTTTATTTAGATTGTTATTTGGATGGGTGTACAATCGAAAACCGTGTGCCGTTGTGTGTGGTGCAAAATCCACGTTAAATTGTAGGTTCCATGTGAATGGCATTACCCAGACGTTAAGGGAAGGTGGTTCAGAAGGAGTGGTTATTTTGTATAACGTCCGTGGTGGCACTGCCTCATTTTTTAAAAGGTGCTATGAAAACGCAGTATCCGCATGTTTCGGTATTTGGACAGAGTTAACGAAACTGGGCGAAAATAAGTTAAATTTCTAAAACCCTGGTACCCACGGTACTTAGGTTTTATACAAGCCTTCGTGGGCTGTAATAAAGATAAAAAAGATTTAGAAATATATTTATTTATATAATATACAAAAAACAACATTATTTATCTTCTAATGCAAAATTATTATATAATATTATATTCAAAAACGCCTAAAAAATGCTAACTAAATAGGGTTCAGTAAAAACAGTAAAAAGCTAAATGCTTAAAACATTTCAACAGGCAACATTAGTAGTTTAGAGACCATAAAAAAAATATTTTCATAGTGTAATTAACTTTATTTTTGTTTAAACAAGGCAATATAAAACTTTGAAACAAACCTAATTTTGTCATTTATTATTAACAATTATGATTTTTTGTGCTAAAATTTCATTTATGAAAGGAGATAATAAAGTATCCGAAATAATAAGCTACGAATAATATAAGCCTCGTTATTCCTTTTAATTTGCTCCTAAGAAAGAAGTATTGTAATAACGAAATAATCTCACTCCCAGATTTTTTACTTTTAAATATGACAGATAAAAAGACAAAAAATGGAGGTAAGTATATTTTAAATTATAGGGTTTAATTTTGTTTTTCTTTAATAAAACATGGAGGACGACAAATATTTTTTAAAAATTTTATTTAAAATAAACTTCCTACGATAGTCCGCCTGAACTTCTTTCTAAGCTCTCATTTTCCTTTCTAATCAACGTATATCAGTTATTGTGAATGGTTACATTTTCAACTTTTTTCAAATTAGTGATGTGCTACCCCCGGGCTCAGGTCTGGCACTAACCCAATTTCCTTTACACCGACGATCTTGTCACATCCACGATTAAATTCATTGTGGTTTTACTGACGATAGTATCCTTTACTTTTATATTTAATTTTTTAAACCAATCTCCAATTCTGACTTCAAAAACAAGCACATGGTAATGCAAAGAACTCCCCAGGTTTCATCCCCAACCTGGGAAAACCGGACAGGGTGGGGCAAAAGGTTTAAGACCAATAAGTCTAATGTCGTTCGTGTTAAAGGTCCTAGAGAAGTTGCTGGATAGACACATCAGGGAGAATGCACTTACAAACACACATCTACATAAGGACATACATGCATACACAACAGGTAAGTCCACAGAAACAGCATTACATGAGCTTGTAGAAAAGGTCTAATATGCTCTCAAATACAAGGAAGTGCCAATGTGTGCCTTCCTAGATATAGAAGAAGCGTTTGACAACACGTCCCTTACATCTATCCCAATCGCATCGAGGCGCAGAGGGATCGATGCAACAAGCTGCAGGTGGATAGACTGCATGTTTAAGAGAAGATCAGTATATACTTCAATTCTTGAAGAAACTCTTGTAGCTCGGGTTGAGCAAGGATGTTTGCAAGGGGGAGTTCTGTCCCCACTGCTATGGAACCTTGTCATGGACGATCTACTAAATATCCTTTAACTTGAAGGGGACCAAACATTGGGATATGCAGACAATCTCGTCATTATGGCCCAAAAAAAAACTTAACAACACTGTTAGGGATAAAATGCCCTACACGCAGTTACCAGATGGACGAGAAAAGAAAGACTAAACATAAACCCTTTTAAATCAACCATAGTTGTCTTCACCAAAAGGAGAAATCTAAAGGGATTAGGACTCCTGACTCTACAAGGTGAAACAATCAAGATTGTGGGAGAGGTAAGATATTTGGGTGTCATCCTAGACTCTAAACTTACCTGGAACCAACATCTTCAGAAAATAAGAAAGAAAGCGGGGATGACTTTTATGTTAATCAGACGCGCTCATGGGAAAACATGGGGCCTTTAACCAAACATTGTTTATTGGTTATACACCATGGTGGTAAGGCCTATGATAACATACGCATCACCGGTATGGTGGACAAAAATGCGACAAAGAACTGCTCTTACAGAACTGGCCTAGATACAAAGACTTGCTTGCTTAGCTGTAACAGGAGCACTTAAAACAACTCCCACAATAGCCATGGAGTGTCTCTTAGACCTTCCACCACTTAACCTCATAGTGATGGGAGAGGCAAGAATGAGCTACTTCCGACTGTCACAGAAACCAACTGCTGTCTGCGCTAGTTTGGGACACAACAACATAAAAAGTCAGATTGGCGGCAACATTCTGGACGGGAGAACAGTATTTTCCCCAATACCTAACAAAAACTTCGAAGTAAAAATTTTAGATCGAAGTGAAGTGGCAGCAACTCGATCTTCTCGGCACGGTGGAGACATTTTTTGGTATACGGATAATACCAAAACCGAGCAGGAACTGGGCATATACAGTGAAATGAGGAATTCACAATTCTCCATTTCACTAGGTACACACAGTTCTGTATTTCAAACGGAAGCGTCACTGAGGGCACTAGTAAACCCCAAGGTAATGTCCAAGCTGACATGGAAATACCAAAAAGAACTGGAAATCCTGAGAGAACGCAACCGAGTAACTCTCTTGTGGGTACCAGGACATTCGAGGATGGAAGGCAACGAAAAAGCGGATGAGCTTGCGAGACAGGGATCATCCGCACCATACTTTGGACCAGAACGTGCCCTTGGAGTGACCAAAACCACAGCTTTTTTTTAAATCAGTAAAGTTAAGCAACGTTTGGCGTGGTTAGCAGTTTAATGATTGATCAACAGTGAACACCGTATGGTTTGCATTTCACATTTAAGTGTAGGTTCCACTTGGATGACACTCGCTAGACGTTGATGGAAGGTGGTTCGAAAGTAGTAGCTTTTTTATGTAATATTCGTGGTGGCACTACCGCATTAACTAAAGGGTTTCGGAAAATACAGTATGTTCTAGTATTTGGACATGGAAAATCTAAATGGATAATACATCTTAAAACCCGACTTTCACGATATATAGAACTAAGGCTTCTTACAAGTCTTTGTGGGTTGGCCTACATTGTCAAAAATAGTTAACAATATATTAGAAATAACGTTTTTTAGGTCCACTGCTGCCTGAAATGTATACATTTCTGCTTTTATATGGATATATAGGGCGGTTCAATCATTTTGCAGCTGCAATTGGTGTTTTATGGGTATCAGCACAGACGTACTGTTTTTTAAAAATCTTTAAAATATCTGTTTTTATACAGTATGCCCCATTTTATGTGATATCATTTTTTGTAAGTATATTATTTAAATAATACGAAGTATTATACTATTTATATTTATATACATTTTAATCTTACTAATACCTGATAATTTAAAACTTAAATTAAATTTATTTATTTTTTTAAATTTAAACACATTAACACACCTTTTTCAGCTAATAAAATAAATATTGGCAGCATTATCACATGAAGCGTAAAGATGTGTGTATTATTATTCTGGTTTTCTTTTCTATAAAGCTTTTAAAGAATAGAAAATGTATCCTCAGTTCACACTACATTAGCAGTGGAACAATATTGGCAAAATAAGTTAGACAGTTGCTTTAACAAAAAAAAAACGTCATTAGTTCCAGGCATACAATTGCTACTTTGATTTCTGTGTTTAAAAAAAGTAAGTCCATTTACCATTTACAAGGATCCCAGAGGAATAAGTTCAGGAATCTATGGACAATTCTAGACGCATTCGTCTTTCACACACTAAAAGCCAAACCAAGTTTACCATGAACTTAACAACAAAGTAGTTTAACAAAGAGTGAAGCATAAAAAACTTGGCAACGTAGCTCATTTTTAAATATTTTATGCCAATTGGTTGTCCACAATTAATTTAGTTCAAATTTTGCGTTTAAAATCGATTAAACATAAAAACATTATATATAAAAAAATAATTAACTTGCACTATAACAAAATAATGTTACTTATTTACTTTAAAAACAAGCCGTAGAATACATAGCTCCAATGCTTTAGAACTTCTTTAAAATTTATGTAATAACAAGTTATTTAATATAATTTCGACTTTTTGCAGTTTATTGATTAATTTGGGTGGTATTACATCTAGAGTAAATAAAATAATTGCTTTCTTTTCCTAGAAAATTGCTTTTATTGTGTAAAAAATATTGGTAAAACTATTTATTTCCATTATTTTATTACTTACTGCTTTATATATTTATCCACTTTTTTTAAAAAACAAAAAAATAAAATAAAATAATTTCATGTATATTGAGAATTCTTTAAAAAGTTGTTCATTAAATTACAAATTTATGCAGTCTCTAAGTGTTGATAATAGTTATTTTTATTAAAACATTATATTTTTATCTAAAACATATCCTTATTTTTATCTAAAACATATCCTTATTATTTTATATATATTGCGATGTGTGTAAAACTTGAATAAAGAGTTTTACACCGCAACGAAAAGATGTTCTTGGTTTCAGAAACAGCGCATATACACACAATAATTTTTGGCACGCACGCTAAAGTGATAGATGGAGAACTGAGCTGGGATTCTGTAAAAATATAAGGAAAGAGAATGTCAAAATAGGGATCACATGTCTTTGTTGCCCTTACAGGTAACTCATAAGTTTGTCACTGTTTTGAAAGAGATAGGGAAAAGGAATGTCAAAAAATTTGCTTACAGAATCGGGCCCCTGGAGCCAAAAAATCATCGTCATCAGTAATATGGAGTTTCTCCCGTAAAACATGTTCATTTAGTATTGTTAATTATGTTCGCGAGCAGGCTGACAACCTATTGGATACAGGGGCTAGCAACAAGGGTTGAAAGTGCAAAATTTTTGGAGAAAAAATCGTCATCGAAAATATGCTTCAAAATTTTCCCAGGTGAAGGTCTTAACCCCCTTAGCTGAAATCCCAAAGGGCTGACAGCTAGGTGAATACAAAAAGGGTAGCGGATAAGGGTAAAAAGGGTAAAAATGTATGCAAAAAATCGTCATCGATAATATGTCAGCCATTTTGACCCCTTAAAGTTGAACCCCTAAGATATCTAAATCCAAAAGGGCTGACAGTTAGGTGGATACCGGCGGCAGTAAAATGGGGTCAAATTATCACAAAAATAAATCATTTATTATTATTAGTAATATCACTTTTGATATTTTAATAAAATTTGACATACATTTACTATGTATCAAGAGGCATTTTTTAGTGTACTACATTTTTTGGTGATTTTAAAAAATATTTTTAAAATCCCCTATAATTTATAAGCAAAGTGGATCACTTGTTTTTTTTCAATCCGATGCATGGTTTTCGCTTAAAAAAAAACTATTTCTCTGCATGATCATCCAATATCGGTAAACAATATTACCATGCAGAGACATATTTCACCTAGAAAAATTAAATCTAGATATTTCTCTGCATGGTGATATTGTTTACCGATATTGGTATGATCATGCAGGGAAATAGTTTTTATTTTTTTAAGCGAAATCCGTGCATTGGATTGAAAAAATCAAGTGATCAACTTTGCTTATAAATGATTGGGGATTTTAGAAATATTTTTTATTTTAAGAGATATCAGTGACGTGCCATCAATATTTGCCAAAATGAACAGGTCAAATTCCTTACGAACGCCACTGGTGGAAATAAAAAAATGTAGTACACTAAAAAATGCCTCTTGATACATAGTAAATGTATGCCAAATTTTTTTAAAATATCTGAAAAGTGGTATTACTAATAATAATAATAATAATAATACATTATTTATTTTTGTGATAATTTGACCCTGTTTAACTGCCCTCGGTATCCACCTAACTGTCAGCCCTTTTGGATTTAGACACCTTAAGGGTTCAACTTTAGGTAGTCAAATTGGCTGACATAATATCGATGACAATTTTTTGCGTAAATTTTTACCCTCTTTACCCTTATCCGCCACCCCTTTTGTATCCACCTAGCTGTGAGCCTCTTGAAATTTCACCTAAGGGGGTTAAGACCTTCACCTGGGAAAATTTTGAAGCATAAGTTTTGCATTTTCAACCCTTTTTGCTAGCCCCTGTATCCAATAGGTTGTCAGCCTGCGCTGGAACATAATTAGGAATACTAAATAAACATATTTTAAGACAGAAACTCCATATTGCTGATGACGATGATTTTTCGGCTCCAGCTCTTAGACCATGAGTTTTTAGTCAAGCACTTATAGGGTTCGGAGCAGCTAAAGAACGTTTTGTGTGATTTCACAGTGTTCCCGTGATTAAAAGGGCCAGGAACATTAATTACCCCTTTTTATCATTAAATTTTGTCACACGGAAACTACTTAGATTATTGAGCAAATACTACTAAAGACAGCCTTGCAACTTGATAGAGCGAAAAATGTGCGTAAGAAAGTAAGAAAAACAAGGTACAACATTTGTAGAGCTGCCGCTAGACACGAGATACGAGACGTCTCGTCTCATCTCGTCTCGAAGCCATTTTGTCTCATCTCGAGAGCATTTTGTCTCGAATTTCGAAACGAGACGAGATAAATTCCTTCGAGACAAGCTTGAGACGAGACGAGACGTGACATCTTAAAAAATTTTAATAACTTAAACCTTAAGTAAACTAACTATAATAAATCTCCAACAATATATTTCTATATGTCAGATTTTGAAAGGTTGCCTACTTAAATCATTGAATAACACTGACAATGACGTTTTGTTAAACATTCTAAACCGTTGTTAACTTTTAACAATTGCTAAGTCCATTGCTAAATTTAACAACGCGATCATCACTCGGCCGTTAGTGTTACAAACTTCGACAGCAGTTGGATCTTGCAAAAATAAGTTTCTATAAACATAGGTTAATAAATGCATCGTTTCAGAAAAACAGGGTGCTAAAAAAAAGAAACTAAGATAATTGCTTTAAAAAGTATATCAACCTGTGGTTTTATTATTTTTTAATTATTTTAAATATTTTACTCATGTACATACTTTCCCGTAAGAGAAGTGTTATTATGGAAAAATTACAGCGGAAATTCCACGTCGTCTAGGCACCGTGGTTTTTTCACTTACCTGCTGTCAAATTAACAGTACGAAATGTTTAAATAATAATGACGGTTTGTAAAATTAATATTTAATTTTTAGTCAATTAACTTTATCTACGTTTTTGATTCGTAAAATATTCTCCCTAAATAACGCTCGTGCTTTAAAATTAACCATGCGTGTTTTCTTTAAAAATTTCACTCGTCCCTCGGACTCGTGAAATTATGAAAAAACACGCTATCGTGAAAAATTATCGGTAATCTTTAAGCACTCGTGGTATTACCCCCGATAAAACAACTTAAAATACAACTATTTTGTCTCTTGTGTTTTTTAAATTTTGCTTTGCTTTCAAGAAAAAAAAATAAAACCGATTCTGTTTTTATACCCTTTTGAAATGTAGGAGTTTCACTTTGCCTCTCGAAATAAAACTTAAATAACGAAAAAGTTGTATTTTAAGTTGTTTTACTAAAATAATTGTTTTAAAAAATGATGTACAATTTAAGCTTCTTTTTAACTTTAGGACCCTGCGTATTTTCAATTTCGAAACGATGCATATCCGGACTTATGTTTATAGAGACTTTTTTTGCAAGATCTAACTGCTGATTTTACAACTATTGCTCAAACACCCTGTATAATTTTAAGAAAAATTTCTAGAAAACATTTTACCTGTGTTTTGTAATAGAGTTTATGACTTATATTCCATTATCTTTTAGATTTTTTCTATTTTGTGGACATTTTTATGTCACTTAGATGTTCTTTATTTTAATTTTAAATGAAAAAACAAATTATTAGGTTCTTTATTTTATTTTTAGTTGCATATTATGGGTGTCCGTAAAGTTTGAAATCACCAATTTTTTGAGAAAACTACACAATTTTAAGAAAAGCTCAATCACGTTAAAAAAATTTGAGAATGAACATTTCTAGAATTAAACATTGGAATTAATAATGTAATGATAAAATATGTGTGTTCCATTTAAAAAATATGTCTTTTTATCACCACCTTGTGCACTGTGCAGACATAAAAATTAGTTTAAAAATGTGTAACATGTACCTAAAAATAAAAATCGACGGGTCCAAGCATTTTTCTTAAACTTCCGAACTAATTTTATTGAAATTATCCTATACATTACTAATGCACTACAGAATGTCCACGGAAAAGGTGTTGAAGAGAAAAAACTTCTTTATGTTTGATTTTATTGAAAAAAGCTACTCTTGATAAAAAGTTTTGCTACTTCTAAGAGTAAGTTTGGAATAGAAACATTTAACATATTTTATACGCGGTGTTCAGAAAATTAAAAAAACTTAAAATGGTACAGGAGTAAAGTGCATTTATTTGAAAAGATATGGAAATAAGTTACCAGGAAAAGTTGTTCAAAATTAAAAGGTAGTTTTTAATACCAATTTTCGAAAAAATCGGCCTACTTTTATTTTTTGTGATTAAATTTATTTTAATATCAATTTAAATTTTTAATATCAATTTATTATCAAATTTTTTGCTGTTAAGTAAGCATTTAAAGCTGCCGATACTGCAGCTAATGAATTATAAAAGCGAAATGTCAATAAAGCTTGTCACTATCAACGCCTACTAGTACAAAAATTTGGAATTAGTCAATTGATAATAAAATTTTAATCACAAATAAATAAAAGTGGGCCGATTTTTTTTGAAAATTGGTATTAGAGACTACCTTTTACGTTTGAACAACTTTTTCTAGTAACTTATTTTCATATCTTTGCAAATAAATGCATTTTACTCTTGTACATTTTAAGTTTTTTCAATTTTCTGAACACCGCGTATAAAATATGTTAAATGTTTTTATCCCAATCTTACTTTAAGAAGTAGCAACATTTTTTATCAAGAGTAGCTTTTTTCGATAAAATTAAAAATAAAGAAGTTTTTCCTATTCAAAACCTTTTCCGTGAACACACCAATACGTCCACGGAAAAGGTGTTGAATAGTAAAAAACTTCTTTATTTTTAATTTAATCAAAAAAATCTACTCTTAAAAAAAATTGCTACTTCTTAGAGTAAGATTGGGATAAAAACATTTAAAAATTTTATACGCGGTGTTCAGAAAATTGAAAAACTTTAAATGGTTCAAGAAAGTGCTTTATTTGAGAAGATATGGAAATAAATTACTAGTAAAAGTTGTTCAAAAGTAAAAGATAGTTCCAAATACCATTTTTCAAAAAATCGGCCTACTTTATTAATTTGTGATAAAAATTATTTTAATATTAATTATCTAATTCCAAATTAACAACTCATTATTGTACTAGTAGGCGTTGATAGTGACAAGCTTTATTGACACTTGCTTTTATAATTCATTAGAAGCAGTAACGTCAGCTTTAAATGCTTACTTAATAGCAAAACATTTGATAAAATTAATATTAAAAATTTATACTGATATTAAAATAAATTTAATCACAAATAAATAAAAGTAGGCCGATTTTTTTCGAAAATTGGTATAAGAGACTACCTTTTAATTTTGAACAACTTTTCCTAGTAACTTATTTCCATATCTTCTCAAATAAATGCACTTTACACTTGTACCATTTTAAGTTTTTTCAATTTTCTGAACACCGCGTATAAAATATGTTAAATGTCTCTATCCCAATCTTACTCTAAGAAGTAGCAAGATTTTTTATCAAGAGTAGCTTTTTTCCATAAAATCAAAAATAAAAAAGTTTTTTCTCTTCAACACCTTTTTCGTGGACATACTGTATATATTGAAATTAATTTAAACGAAATAAACCAAAACACTCGAGACAAACGAGACAAAACGAGACGAGACGAGACAAACGTTTGTCTCGTATCGTCTCGACCCTTGTCTCGCCTCGTCTCGAAATATATTATCTCGAAATTTCGAGACGAGACGAGACAAGGCTTTATCTCGTCTCGTCTCGCGGCAACTCTAAACATTTGTCTCTCGCTCTACTCGCGAATTGGTGGGCAGGGAGGAGTAGTTTTTTAGTGACAAAATTTTTTTCTCGCCTCAGAACTTGGCCTGCTCTAAAGTTTTAACAATGAATAAGGACAATTACACTACCGGGACTTGGACAATTTCATCTACTCCGAACCCTATCAATTCTTGACTGGAAACTCACTCCAGCGTGTGTGTAAAAATTATTATATGTGAGGAGTATCTTTTCAAAAGGGGATATTTACAATTTTCAAAAATTTTCGACTAAGTCTTGAATCGGCTTGTCTGTACTAAAACGCATGCTCTAGTCACTCTAAACTGAAACAAAACGCGATATATCTATAAGAAATTGCATTTAAAATATTATGTTCTTTGCAAAAGGGGATATTTTTAAATAAAATATAAGGGATTTTATTGTCACCTATTTTCTTTTTCATAACGGGATATCTACAGTACTTACAATAGAACCAATACATGTGTTTTGTACTAAAAAGGATATTTACAATTTAGATGTATTAGATTTACGACCGAGTGATGATCGCGTTGTTAGTATATATAATTTTTGTGTGGTGCCATTAAATTCAAAAGATCCTGTGTTTTATTCATGGGATGAATCACAATCGGCAAGAGGCTCTACAGAAGTGGGTTCTGCAGTATATGACTATTTAAAAAAACTAACATTAGAGCAGATATTTACCATCTAAGACTATTTTGCGATGGATGTGGGGCAGAATAAAAATAGTCATATTATACACATGCTCTATTTTACCTTTTAAATGACTCTCACCCCAGCTTAAGGATATAACATTGTTTTTTCCTGTACGGGGGCACAGTTTCTTACCAGTTGACCGAGTATTTGGACGACTGGAAAAAGAAATTAGAAAACATGCTGTAATAACTATACCAAAGAAGAATATAATGACATATTCAAAAAATTTGGCGTTTTAAGATTATTGGGAGAAGATTGGATTTTAAAAGATATGAAAAGCTTGGAGGCAAATTATAAGAAAATAGATGGTATCCAAAAGTATAAAAGAATGATTTTTAATAAGATTAAGGTTCAATGTACTCACAAAGTTTAATTAAAGTGCTATGAAAACTATAGATTTAAAAATCCACAAGAAAAACCCGTGGGAGTTTTAAAAAAGGAAAGCGACATCCGACGTCTTGGGATAATTTGAACCTAGAACGACGCCTATTAAGCAAAAACAAAAAAAAGATATAACGAACTTACTAAGCAAACAGTTTGGTGATGAATGGTTTAATTTAGAAGAACTACGTTGGTACAAAAATAATAATAATGGATGATCCAAGCGGTCCTGAGGAACAAACAATTGAAGAGGAAAATATGTGTGAATGTCTAACTGATGACGCTGGTGAAGTAAGAGTTTAAGTTTTTTACCAATGTGACGAAATTAGTGTAGAATTAAGTTTATTTTGTTTTAAAGATATTATAATCTGTTAAGATAATTAAAGTTTATTTAGAAAAAAATGGAGCCTTCTAAATTAATCCATTTATCACCAAACTGTTTAGAACCTGTTGAAAATAAATATTTACACAATAACGTAATTTTTTAATAATGATTTTTTTTACAATTTATTTCAAACAAAAACCAAACTTTAGTAGTATTGAACAGAACAAAAAGGAATATTTATAATTATTTTAAAACAAAAGGGGATATTTACAATTGGTACAGAACAAAAGGGGATATTATCAAAAAGATTTTTCAAAAGGGGATTTTTTCGATTTTTAAAAATTAATATCATTAGAATTAGAGGTTGAGGATTTTTTTAAACTATACTGTGTCAATAGTAGTTTCTTTCCTTTTTTTACCTAAAAATTTTCTTTTATGTAAAATCAATGATGTTACATTAAACAGTTTTCTTATTTTTCTGAAAAAAAAAACCTTTTGAAAAGATACTCCTCATGTATATGCGCTGTTTCTACAACAGAGAACATCTTTTCATTAGGATGCAGAATTCTTAGATCAAGTTTTACACCCTGAAATGCGTTTGACGAGGATTTTGAACAAAACATTGGACCGGATCGGACATATACCACGAGTTATCTCACCGCTCAACCCTAGAATATGCTGACCATGCAGATCCGATGTCATCTTAGCAAGATATATTATTCATTTTTTACGAAGAGCAGTTAGTCAGTTGAAGTCACTTGATTGTCATTTACAGTTAGTTGTAAACTTTAATTATACTTTTGTATTTCATAATTTTTGTATTTTAATAAAATAAATTGTTTTTAAAAAGGACTTTGTACGGTCAAATAAGTTAACTGGCGCAGTCGGATCGGAATTTCGGGAATCGATACGAATCGATCGTGTTGGATTTTTTCGTTTCAACGAATTAACCGAAAAGAACCAAGTGTTGTGAAGTTGGTGGTGGTTCTTGAAGCAGAGTGGATTTTTCTGAACATCGAAAATTCCCAATCTATCAAAGAACTGTGGATTACCATTTATCAGCTGATCATCGGAAGATAGGACCAGCATTGCCTATTTTCGCAAGGACCAAAAATTTGGGAAGGACTACAATCGCCGAACCAAACTTGCCCTTATAGACGGAATGACCAAAGAAGCCCTATAGCTTTAATGTAAGTGTAATTGATGAATAAATGTCAGATAATCTATTGCGATTTAGAACAATTAACCTTAGAAAAGACACAACTAACCACAACTAACCAACTGACTCTGTTTCTCAAAATAATTTGGAAACAATAAATTTAAACGAAAATAATATTCTTAATTTTAATAATCAAATACTAGATACTTTATTTGAAAACGAAATGGAAATTTAAATCTGAGTACCTTAATTGTGTACCTACTTTTGACGGAAATCCTAATGATTTAAATCGATATTTAGCGATTTGTCAAACAATTATTGATTCTTTTTATGATAGGACAAAAGGTCCTGCAGATTTTCAAAATATTTATTTAATTAACTCACTTATCAGCAAACTTAGTGGTCAAGCAAAAATTGTTATAAATATTCACAATGTAGATACGTGGGAAGCACTTAAAGATACCCTTAGACGTAATTTTGCTGATCAGAGGAATAAAGCTTGTTTAAATCGAGATTTGGTAATGATGAGGCAATCGCCTAATGAAAAACCTAGCCAATTTTATGATAGGGTTCTACATATTCTAAATTTATTGTGTTCATATATTGATTCGCATGAAAATGATGCGACAGCAAGAAATTTAAAAAGAACACTTTATAATGATCTTGCTCTTAAAACCTTTTTATCGGGATTAAAAGAACCTCTTGGCACTACAATACGGTGCATGCGTCCCAATTGTTTAACACAAGCATTACAATTTGTAACACAAGAATATAATGTGCATTACTTTCAAAACCAAACAAAATCTCAAAATTTTACTATGCCAAAAAATAATAATAATTTTAGGCCAGTTCAACAAAATAATCATGTTCAACCATATCAGCCAAATATAATGAGGCCAAATTTTAATTTTAATAATCAAACGCCTCATAATGCTTTTAGACCTAGTTTTCCCTCACAACCTATAAATATTAGGCCAAATTTTAATAGGCCACCTCCTAAATACTTTACTAACTCTCAAGTGTTTAATAAACCAGGAAATAGAACAAACGTTTTTAGACCAAATCAGCAAACACCGGAAAATAAACCTACACCAATGTCAGGTGTATCGACTTCAAAATTTAAACCATTACCTAGCACATCAAATCAAAACTATAATCCACCAAAATTTGTTTTCGAAGAACTTTATAATACCGATACACAAACAGAACAACCTGTATACGCCGATAACTACTATGACGTAGACAACCATTATTGCTACGAAAATAACGAGTATTTTGACCCTAATATACAACCTGATAATAATACATATATACCCGACCATGACCTAAGTCAACCAAACTTAAATAACGAACAAACAGAAAATTATGAAAATTTTTGCGAAGTGACTCAAGAAAACAAAGAAATTTAGCACCGGCTTTAATTTCTCTTAATATGTCTAACAATAGCGAACTGTCATATATTATTTTTCCAGAAACCAATATAAAATTATTAATTGATTCGGGATCAACTCGTTCATTTATTGATCCAAATATTGCAAGAAAATTTTACCCCGATCGAATAATCGATGATCCTTTTATAGTATCAACAGTGTTTCAAAAATCTGCACATCAATACAGTGCCCTAATACCTTCATCAAAAATTTTTAGATTACCTCAAAATAAAAATTTAAAATTTTATTTATTCAAATTTCATAACATATTTGACGGTCTCATAGGATTAGATAATCTTAAAATATTACAAGCTAATGTTGACTTTGGTAAAGGATATTTAATAACACCTTATACCCGTATTAAATTACTTTTTCAAGAATCTCAACGCGAAATAAATTGTATTACAATTCCACCTCGTGTTCAGCAAGTTATAAAAATAAAAACCTCAGTAAAAAACGGTGAAATAATTATACCACATCAAAAATTTCATAATTGTGAGATACCAGAATGCTTATCAGTTGCTAGAAACGGATTTGCTTTAACAACTATCTTAAATAACACTTGCGAACCAGTTACGTTAGATTTTTCAGAACCCATTGCCGTAGAAAATTTTAATGAAAAAGAAATGTTAGAAATTGAATTAAATAATTTTAATGACTGTTCTGATTTGCCAAAATTAGATTTTTCCAAATTTCGAACTGACCATCTTAACGATGAAGAAAAAAATAAAATTTTAAAACTAATTAACGAATATTCTGACATATTTTATAATGAAAACGACTCTTTAACTTTTACCAGTAAAATAAAACATAGGATAAAAACTACCGATGAAATCCCCATTTACTCAAAATCATATCGTTACCCTTTTATACATAAACAAGAAGTAGAAAAGCAAATAAAAAAAATGTTGGACCAAAAAATTATACGAAACAGCTGTTCACCTTGGAGCTCACCAATTTGGGTTGTCCCAAAGAAAGCTGATGCTTCGGGGGTGAAAAAATGGAGGGTTGTTTGCGACTTTAGGGGTGTAAATTCAAAAACCCTAGATGATAGGTATCCATTGCCTAACATTACAGACTTACTAGACAAATTGGGAAAATGCCAATACTTCACAACCTTAGATCTGGCAAGTGGATTTCACCAAATCCAAATGCATGAGGACGACATAGAAAAAACAGCATTTAGTACCGAAAATGGTCACTATGAATTTCTCAGGATGCCATTCGGTCTAAAGAATGCTCCTGCAACGTTCCAGAGAGTTATGGATAATATACTTCGAGGAATTCAAAATGAAAAATGTCTCGTATATTTAGACGATATTATAGTTTATTCCACCTCACTACAGGAACATCTGGAAAGACTAAAAGAAGTTTTCCAACGGCTGAGAGAATCTAACTTTAAGATCCAGCTAGATAAGTCGGAATTCCTAAGAAAAGAAGTAGCATACCTTGGACACATAGTAACATCTGATGGTGTCAAACCGAATCCAGAAAAAATTACAGCCATAAAAAAGTATCCAATTCCAAAAACAACAAAACAGATTAAAGGATTTTTAGGACTTTTGGGATACTATAGAAGATTCATAAAGGACTTCGCGAAAATAACAAAGCCACTTACAAAATGTCTAAAAAAGGGAGCAACTATAGAGCATAACCAAGAATTTATCGAATGTTTTGAAAAATGTAAAAATCTTTTAGTTAACGAGCCAATACTACAGTATCCTGATTTTTCTAAGCCGTTTAACTTAACAACTGATGCTAGCAATGTAGCTATTGGAGCTGTGCTATCACAAGGCACAATAGGACAAGACTTGCCGGTTGCATACGCATCAAGGACACTGAACGATTCTGAAAGGCACTATTCAACGATTGAAAAGGAACTGTTAGCGATTGTGTGGGCTACCAAATATTTTAGGCCCTATATTTTTGGAAGAAAAATTAACCTAATTACTGATCATAAACCATTACAGTGGTTATTCTCCTTAAAAGATCCAAGTTCTAAATTATTAAGATGGCGCATTAAACTCGACGAATATGATTATAATATTATTTACAAGAAAGGAAAACTTAATACAAACGCCGACGCATTATCGCGCATTGAATTACATGTAAAAGAGACAAGAGAAAATTTCCCATTAAAAGACTACATCGATCAATTTAATAAAGAATTAGAACGAGAAAACCTAGAAGAAAATGAAAAATTGGATCAAATTTCTACTGTTGCACAAGTGGATGCCAACGAACCCGTTGATATCAATCCTGATGAAACAAACCAATCAGCTGACCGCGAACAGGTAGATGACAATGTCACTGTACACACAAATGAAAGCGAGGATCCAATAGTAGGCATTTCTATATCAGATATACCTGTCAATTACGGAGCGAATCAAATATTTATTTCCTCTGTACTACACTCTCCAGCAAAACCAAAAATGACAATATTATTCGAAAAGAAACGCAGAATCAATGTTCAAATTTCACAAAATAATTTCGATGAAGATATTTTAAAATTTGTAAAAGAACTAATAATCCCAGATAAACAATATCACCTATATTTCGAAAACCCCGAAATTTATGAACCATTTTGCGAAGTAATTCGAAAAACTTTTAAATGGCCTTCTTTAAAATTAACGCGATGTCTTAAAAAATTGGTAGATGTAACGGATAAAAATGATATTTCAGAAGTAATTCAAAAGTATCATGAGTCCAAAACCAATCACCGCGGAATTGACGAAACCTTAGAACAAATTAAACAAAAATATTATTGGCCAAATTTAAAAAAATCGATTCAAACTTATATAAACAACTGCGAAATTTGTCAGAAAAGTAAATATGAACGACACCCTTTAAATATGGAAATGAATTATACACCAACAGCATCAAAACCCTTCGAGATTATACATCTAGATACTTATACTCTTGAACAAACTAAATTTTTAACAATAATAGACACTTTTTCCAAATATGCACAAGCATATGCAATTCAATCTCTTGCAGCTACCGAAATTGTTGATAAATTGTTATTATATTTCTCCCACCATAGTGTACCTAAACAAATTACTGTAGATAACGGGACTGAGTTTAAAAATACCGTAGTAACAGAATTCTTAAATTTACATAAAATTAAAATTCATTTTTGCTCACCAAACCACCCTCAATCGAACGGTTCAATCGAAAGACTTCATTCCACTTTAGCCGAACATATACGTTTGCTTAATAATCAAAATTTTGCCAAAACACCAATTACACAAAAAATGATTTATGCAATACTAGCATACAATCATTCAGTTCATTCTGTAACTAGTTTAAAACCAATTGATGTAATAAATGGTCACCTTTCTGCCAATGACCCCTTTGATATAAAACTAGATCAAATACTTTTAAACGATTACGTCCATGCGCATAAAGAAAAATCAAAAATATTGTACACAACAATTAATCAAAAAATTGCCGAAAATAAACAAAAGGTAATCTCAAAAATAAATGAAAAACGAGATAGCCCAGAAATATTCCAACCTAATCAAAAGGTTTACGTTAAAAAACATGTAAGACAAAAACTCTCAGATAAGTTTTCTAAACCTACAGAAATTCAATCCGTAAATAAAAATCGTAAAACAATAACAACAAATACTCAAGGCAAAGTTCACATGGACAATCTCAAACGCCCACTAAGACAAACTTACAGTTTTGACTAACATAAAATATTGTATTTCAGGCTGATTGCTGCCGTTATCGGAGACGGAGATAAAATAACAATTAAACCACTAGATGACAACCCAGGGATTTTACCAATAAAATTAGGACAGGCAAAATTAATAGAATACACTCATACTTTAATTCACTATCATGACTTAAACCCAATCATTATAGAAATCAATAAACTATATTTTAAATCAATAAATATAACGAACTCATTAGTTACGCATAAAGAATATTTTGCTGAGGCATCTAATTATTTAAAAATATTAAATCTTACACAAACCAGAGTAGAAAATAAAATTAAAGAAATAATACCCCATCCCCAAAGAACCAAAAGAGGATTATTAAATATGGTAGGCTCAGTATTTAAAGCTGTAACGGGAAATCTAGATGCGTCAGATGGCGAACGCTATGAAAAACTAATACAAAATTTAGAAGAGAACCAAAATAAATTAGCTAGTAATATTCAGAACCAAAACTCGATTTCGAAAAACGTCATTGACAAATTTAAGCTTACTATCGAACAAATTAATAAAAATGAAAAAACCATTGAAAATAAAATAAATCAAATAAGTGTAATAGTACAAAGTACTACTTACAGAGAAAATATGCATTTATAAAAGACATTTTAAATCAAATTATTAATTTGTATGAAATTATCGATTCAATATTACAAGACATTGAAAGTTCAATGACCTTTTCCAAATTAAAAATTATGCACCCAAGTATAATAACATTTAACGATCTTTTAAAAGAACTTAAAAATTTAGAAAATAATATAGGTAATAACCAGTTGCCTTTAACACCAAACTTAGAAAATATTTTTATTTTTGAAAAAATTATCAACGTCGACTGTTACATCTTAAATAATAAAATAACATATTTATTAAGAGTACCAATCACAAATTTAAGAATATTTGAATATTATCATTTATATTCGGTACCAGTAATACATCAGAGTCTGTTTAAGGTTGTCATTCCCCGCGATAAATATTTAATTAAAAATCAATTGCACTATACACATCGAGGAACCCCTGCAAAGAAATTTTGCCAGCCTCATACATCTGCAGTAAAGAAGACTTAAAAGAAGTAGGAAAAAATAGTCCATGCGAAGTACAGCTGTTACAAAATCCACAGAGCACCACCACCTGTCAACAGATTGACGTCACCATAACACACCCTGTTGTAAACCAATTAGATGATTCCAATAAATGGTTATTGATACTTCCTATACAAGAAATATTAGAAATAAAATGTGAATTACAAGAAGAACACCGAAAACTAAGTGGAACGTATCTGATTACCTTGCCCACAGGATGCAAAGCAAAAGTTGCCGAAATCATGATCGCCAATAATCAAAGAAAAATCCATTCTGAAAAACAACCTATAATTTTTCCAGACTTCGAAGAAACGCCGCCACAAATTCCGTTGCTAAATTTGAGCTTTCATCTACCACAAATAAAGCTAGATGAATTACAAGAACTCAAAAATAAAATTGAACAAAACCAACCAAATTTGTTCCTCAGCAGAGTCTCAAAAATACCCAGCATCTGGACCATATTGATCTATGCTATATTGATTTCAATTGGAGGATATTGGTTACATCAAAACATTAGCCGAATGAGATGCCTGTTAAGAAAAACTACCACAACAGAAGCCAGCAGTCCATGCATTGAACTACCCCTAAACACAGTGTAGTTCAATCTAATGGGGGAGGAGTTATCTCACCGCTCAACCCTAGAATATGCTGACCATGCAGATCCGATGTCATCTTAGCAAGATATATTATTCATTTTTTACGAAGAGCAGTTAGTCAGTTGAAGTCACTTGATTGTCATTTACAGTTAGTTGTAAACTTTAATTATAGTTTTGTATTTCATAATTTTTGTATTTTAATAAAATAAATTGTTTTTAAAAAGGACTTTGTACGGTCAAATAAGTTAACTCACGTCGGGCCTCTAACGGTTTTTTTAGTACCGCAAGAAGGAACATTTTCTGGCATAGTTATTTAGAAAAAAAAGATATTAAAAAAACCTTTTACAAAATCACATTTAAAGAAGTTTTGCAGAATTCGTCACTTGAGATCTATTCCACTGTCCAATTTAAAAAAAATATATATAAAATTACTTTGTTAGCGGGCCAAACCTATTGTTTTTCATATTCTTCACAGAAAAAATATTTTTTTAAATATATATTTTTTTATATTTTTAACCGATTTTAAACGCAAAATTTGGAACTTTTCTGACAAAAAGTTAACATGTGTTAAGTTATGCCCTGTTGCCATGAGTTTTTATTTTTCCCTCTTTGTTAATTTAATTCATTGTTAAGTTCGCTGTTAAATTTAACAAGTTTGTCATTCAGCTGTAAGCTCTTTTTGTATATTAGGCTACTTTTTGCTTTGTAAAAACCGTTACCATTGTAACTTTAATTACGAAATTTTGATATTGTGTTAATCATTTCATGGTGAGTTTAGTAAAATACATAAAATTTTAGCTATAAGTCTTCTAAGGTATGTGATACTTTTTTTTTAATCGGATAAGCTTGGTAAAATATTTATATTAAAATTACTTTTCGTTATAATTTTACAATGGAAACAACTTTTCATTTAAAGAATCGGCGGCAAAAAGGATGCAAGTTTGTTTTTGGTCCGAAATAGCTTAATAACTAAAAAATGTAGGTTTCGATAAGCCGGATTCATAGGTATATTTTACGGAAAAAGAAATCTTAGCACTGAGCGTAATTGGAAATAATGCTAAGATTTCAGTTTTATCGCTGATGATCTATCTGTCCTGGCGTCTCGTGATTCCTGAAGAACTGTTTAATATTTTTACTTTTAGTAAATGTTTACCGGAGCAGTGATTTATTCTAGAGATAAATAAATGCTAAATTTTTTTTTAAAAGAGCAACTGACGTAGGTAGCCAAAAAGCAGTTTAAATTACAAAAAGCAGCCAAAGGCAGCAAAAAATAAGTTTTAAATAAAATTTACTTTACAAACTTTTGATTTTGTTAATGTATATATGTTTAAAGAAACCTTTTAATAGCCAACTGTGAAACTTCATCGATTGTCCCATTAAACATTTCACTGGTTGTTTAAGAATTAAAAATAAATTCGTTGCCATTACTTTCAAAATTAACTAATACATTATTTTAATATGTAGCTACCGGCTAAACAAATTTAACAAATTTTCTTCTTCTGGAAGGTTCTTGAAACCATCTGTATAAGTTTAAAATATACAAAAAAAGCTTCATTTTAAATTACCCATTTTGTGACATTCATCCTTTTCCCCGCCGACTTTTTTTTTGTACCATATTTTACGTCATCAATGTAAGAAAGGTACTTAAAAAATCTTATGATATTTTTACAACTAAGATTATTTTTTTCTGATACTGCATAAAACCTTAATTTAACAAGATATTTAAAAGAAAATAGATGGTTTTATAGTTTTTATATGTTTAATAAAATTTATATTTTTAGATGACGCTTTCATGTATAATAGCACCATACTGTTACAAGAACTTTACAGAAAATTACAAGAATTTCGGAAGAAACTTTACCATTGATTTAAACCAAGTTGGTTTAAAGGAAAGAAAACAAATTTTAAATGGTGTAAGAAGAATATATTTATCATTTTGGTTACAAGTTATTACTGGAATTATTATGTTATATAGCAGTTTATACTCTTGGCACCATAACAAGAATATGTACGTGATAACTTCATTATGGTTGCACGAATATGTTTCTGAAGATTCAAATTTTTCGATGTACTTTCACTGGTTTTGCTATTTTACAAGCGCGTTGAGTGGTATACCTATCATAAGTATACCTTACTACAACATATTCATCTGTTTTCATATAAAAGCACAAATGCAGATTTTAAAAGAACTTTCGGATAAGTTGACAAACAAGTTTAGTGATACTGATTTAAATAAATTGGACGACAACAGTTTTCAGAATTTCATCTTTAATCAATTAAGAATAATGATTCATAAACACGTCAGTATACTAAGGTAAATAAAACATATTTATAATAAAATCACCGAGTAGCTAGGGAAGCCAGGTAAACAAGAAAAGGTAAGGGGTTAGTCAATAGTTATTTTCCTAACAAGTGCGGATAGTGATATTTTTTCGCACACGGCTGTCGTTAGTCACGTGCGGAAAAGTTACTTTCCGCAAGTGTTAGGAACAATATTTTTTCTATAAGCAAGAGGAAAAACCAACATAATTTTAAAGATTTATTATCAAAATATTATTTATTAACAAAGGAATTTATACACTAATTATTATTATTAACATTTATAGTAAAAGTGCAATTGATCGCGTTTTGCAAATTTATTACTGACGCGAGTTGCTTTTCTGTAGAAAACGTTGACGGCGGGGGCGTTGGGCTTTTAATGAGCCAATCTTTTGCAATTGTGGAAGTAGTTTTTTGAATCGAAAGGTTTAGTACATTGGAAGATGGAATTGATGATTGTTTCTGGATAGTGGAAGATGTTTCGGCAAAATTGAGTATTTTGTTTGAAATAAATTTTCTAAAATTTGTTGAATTCTCGAGGTATCCTTTAGCGACTGATGTAGACTTCCAGCCTCCAAGACGTTTAATGTTGCATATGTATTCTCCGGAGTTTGCGAGAAATGTTGCAGAGGACCGGCGAAAGCTATGCCCAGTATACAATTCCGGGTTAGGAAGTTTAAGATAGGCCGCTATTTCCGATGGCATTTTTCCGAAGGTATTAATGCCGACACATTGTACTGTACATACTCCGTGTTTATAGTTCACAAAAAATCGCCTGTGTGGTGTTGTCGGCTTTCTTAAACTGGCATACTTTCTATATAAATTCAAAAATTTTCCATTTTCAGCATCTCCAGAAATGACAAAGCTTTTAGGGCTGTGATTTTTTGAGTCTGGGAAGTGTATCAATACTAAATTTTCTTGGTCTTCAATATGGTCTAGACATATTTTTGTTAACTCCTCTCTACAAGCGCCCGCTAAGCCAAAAATCGTAGCCACATTTATATGTAAATAAGTATCATCTGGGGCTTCATCTATGAATTTCGATATTTCTTCTTTTAAAAAGACTTTATCCTTTTTGGGTCTAAAACCAACGCTTTGTTTTTTAAGGAAGGCCGTCACTTTAAAAAACTTGCTTAAATGATACATTTTAGCATGGAGTATCTAGACCATAATGTATTGGGTTTACATGTTTTTGATAAATAGCAGAAATAGACCAGAACAATCTCTTCTTTAAAAGACTTTACAACCTTACTTTGACACCAGCTCTCAAACATAACAATTTTTTTTTATACCTGTGACGAGATTTCATGGGCAGGAGATCTATACTTGCTATTTCTGTTGCTTTGATAATCAATGCTGGTAAATCGTCGTCCGAATCTATTGAAAATGTTTCTCCAATTTAGTTGAAAAATGCGTGACCGAATATTAATTTTTGATAGATGCATAAAGAGTTAGTTGGTTGCTATGGATTTTTTGATAATTTATATAAAGTTATTAAAAATATGTACTTACCTTTGGTAAATTATGATTATTTTATTTTATTTAATAAATGTTATAATGGACTGCAAAATTACAGCCAAATTCAGTTTCTTCAAATATATAACTATTATAAGCAAAATTATGCATTAGTTTATAATCAGATACTAATTTATGTTCTAAAAACTAAAAGATTTTACCTTTCCGCACTAGTGCGGAAAAGTGCTATTTTTCGCACGCAGATTAGTGCGGAAGAGTATAGTTTTCCGCTCACTTGTAGAAAAATAAACTTTTTTAGAGTAGTAGATAATTTTCCAGACGAGTCTGGGTCGCTAGCGACGCGAGAGGAAGAGGTAAGAAGGCAAGATAACACCTTAAAGAGAGAGAAAGAGACAAACCACGATGACGTCATAGAACAGATGTACCGTGTAGCGTGTCCCGCGACATAAAAGGTTGCCCCCCTCAAGGTCACGAAACATATCTAAAGCGTATCTGATATGAATAAATTATAATCCTCTTGACTTCAACCAATCACAACACAGCTGCCAGAAGCCTTGATGACGTCATGTCTCCCTGTCTCCTGTCTCCTCAGTAAATAGTTTGAAATCTCAAGGTCACGAGATAATTGCGCAATATTATAGATAAGGTTCTACTTGAAAAACAGGGCTGTTATTTGAAAAAATAGGGCTGTTATTTGAAAATACAGGGCTGTTATTTGGAAAAACAGTGCTGTTATTTGAAAATACAGGGCTGTTATTTGGAAATACAGTGCTGTTATTTAAAAAACAGTGCTGTTATTTGGAAATACAGGGCTGTTATTTGAAAATACAGGGCTGTTATTTGAAAATACAGGGCTGTGGTTTGGAAAAACACTGCTGTTATTTGAAAAAACAGGGCTGTTATTTGAAAAAACAGGTCTGTTATTTGAAAATAGAGGGCTGTTATTTGGAAAAACAGGGCTGCTATTGGAAAATACATGGCTGTTATTTGGAAAAACAGGGCTGTTATTTGAAAATACAGTGCTGTTATTTGGAAAAACAGGGCTGTTATTTGGAAAAACTGGGCTGTTATTTGAAAATACAGTGCTGTTAGTTGAAAATACAGGGCTGTTATTTGGAAATACAGTGCTGTTATTTAAATAATAGCACTGTTATTTGCCTGTACTTGATTACCTAAGGGTGTAGAGAGTTGTTGTTGAACCGGTCGATACCTACCTCCTTAGATGTCTCTTTAACATTAAAGCTCCTAGAGTTTGCATGACTCGTTATACAACCTTTCACTTCCTATCGTCGTTTATTAGTGTAAATACTTGATACTTATATTTTATATGTATTATATCAGCTATGTTTTTTATTTCAATAATTTTTTTATGACTTTTTGTTGGTAAAATATCTTCTGTCTATTTTAGTATAACAATAATAAATAATACTGAATCCTTCCTGTTTATTTATGCATGCATTTTTTTCGCTAAGAAACTTCTAATTTCCCATTGCATTTGTTTTTTGAAAATAGCAGTTTAATACTCGTTATATTTTTAAGTTGGAAACGCATTTATCGTAAAGAGATAAAAATGTTGTATGATTGCATCTTGTTGATTTATTTTCCAAAATATACAGTTAAACAAAGCCCTTCTGACCTCATACCTTTAATCGCTGATGGCCAAGTCGTAATTATGTAATAAACTTACTTAATGATTGTTTCAAATAAATAGTGAAACATCTATTCCATAACTCCTGTATTACATGTTAACTGTTAAAGATTCTAATTCTAATGATTTGTCTAAATATTTATCGAAACGTATACTTCCTTAAATTAAACTACTAATGTTTTACTTAAAAGAATTTTTATATCTATAGTTTGTACTTTAATCTTAGTTAAAACACTGTATAAGTTAAGTTGTTAAATTGTATAAATCTTTTTAATTAAGGCTTTGCCATTTTAACCGAAAGTCTATAATTTGATAGAAGGTAGAGAAAAATTAGAATTTATTTAAAAACGAATTATTTTAATCGTATAATAAATAAAAGAAGTTATACGTAGTGATGCCATAAGGGCTTTATGCCAATATTAAATTTGGACCATGTATGTTTTAACATCCTGAATTAGAATAAAAAAGAATTATTTAAATCTGTTGATAAATAAAAAGTTATATGTAGTGTTGCCAAAAAGGCTTTATGATAATATTAAATTTAAACATTAAATATGTATGTTTTAACATACTGAATTAGAATAAAAATAAATTATTTCAATCGAATATTAAATAAAAAAGTTATACATAGTGTTGCCAAAAAGGCTTTATGCTAATGTTATATTTAAACAACTAATATGTGTATTTCATCGCCCAGAATCATTTAGAAAAAAAAACGGCATTGATCCGACAAATAGGAGCTGAGATATAAGCGAAAAATATATAAGGACCTTTGTAAAAGGTGCGCAGATGATCAAAAGTCGTTTTTTGAAGAAACTATTAGAAAAAAACTTGCGCAAATAGCGGAAAAAGTGCCTTCGGCACTCCGGCTGATAACGATCTTTCATATAAGCACATTTTAAAATAATGCCTTTTTAGCACTTGTACATATTTAATACATATACTATTTTTAATAATCTTAATCGAAATGCATAAGTAAAACGACTTGCGCTATAAATTTAACAATAACATATGCTTTATAATATTAAACAACGTTTCTATTTTTATACATCATCATCATCGGGGTTAAATACCGTTTTTAACTACCCAACGCTATCCGTTATATACTGATCAGGTTATGTATACGGCATAATTCGACGACCGCCATATTTTTTTTTAATTTACGTGGTTCGAGCCTCGGCATAGACTTTTTATTTAATTATTTAATTTTTTACGCCTCTTCTACTATAGATCTATTTCACAACAATAAGTAATATTCCTCCATACCTCGGCGGTAGCGCACTGGACTTTGAAAACTAGGTCAACCAGGTTTTTTAAAAAACTTTTTCCTGGAAAATACAATAAAACAAAACAAATAATAACTCAAACAAACAAATTTTGTCAAACTTTCTAAGTAAAACAAACACACTCATTATGCTTGTAAGGTCACACCGGTGGGCATATAAATGCCAAACTAAAACAATTACATCATTACCCAAGGAGCCAACAACTGCTCCCGGCCCTCCTGGCTGCGCTGTCTTTTCAATCCTGAACAAGGAGAAAAAAATGAAATGTATATATTAATGTATTGTAATATGTAATGGAAATGTAGATATTAAAAATAATAAAGCATTATGAAATTGGAAATTGGACTTTGAAGCAATAGGACGATGGTTCGAATCCTGCTACGTGAGGACTTTTTTATTTATTTCCAAAATTACTACGAGGTTACTGATGAGTTCATATTTCATGGTCAGCGCCATAATCTAAAGTCAAGCAAGGTCGGGCGTGGCCATTACTTAGCTGGGTGACCACAACGACACATGGCGCTAGACCGGAAGTAAAATCTAAATCGGACATTAAAATTTCCCCATGTATTTCTTATGGGAAAATGACGAAATTTGCGGCCGGAGTGACCTAGCTTATCTACTGGAATATATATTTTACTTGTAATATTTATATTCTAGTTCACAACTGCATAGTATAAGCTTTGAATTGAAAAATAATATATTAAATGGATTATTTTCTTAGTTATTGTAAGTTAAATAAAATAGTAAAAATATCTAAGACCAAATTATCATAACTCTTTAAAAGTATTTTTAGTTCATATATTAAACCTTTTTTAATTAATTTATATTAGAAATAAACAACAAAATAAATTCTCCAGAAGACTAACTTTTGCCGAATTTATATTATATTCTTTAAAGTATAGGGGATATAATAAAAATTTATCTAAGAGACGTAATTTTTGTTCTAATACAAAATATCCTATTTTTAATATACAATATTTATTGTATAACAGATATACAAAAAGCAACACTAAAGCTGGCAATGTAATAATTGCCTTGGAAAAGCTTTCTAAATTATTTTTGTTAGTATTTTTTTTCTTTATCTTTAAAATAGTTCTATGATATATTAAGTTAACTTGGGGACATTTCGTATATACAGGGTAAGTCTGTGAAGTGGGACCCCCCATTTATTGCTTTAAATATTCAAATTGTTTTTGGCTGCTCTATATTTTTATGAACAACGTTATGTATACAGGGTGTATCAAAAAGCCTGTACAAGGACAAAGTTTTTTTTTTAATGAATTCCTATATTTTTTGTTACATTTTTGTTTTCTACATAAAATTCTAGATATTTTTTATCTAGCAGATCATGTCCCTATATTTAATTGTTTACGAGATATTCTCATTTAAATTCAAATTTAGAATGAAAAAGTCTGCTCATCTCTTAATGGTTTTAGCGGTTTTTGTAGAGTGACAAAACAGCCATAGTAATAATTAATAAGTAATTAGTTATCACATGACGAGTAGAAATAAGTAAAACCTTAAACAAGAGAAAAACGATTGAAACATTTTTTTACAGATTAATAAAACTGTCATTATGACATTTTTATTAATCTCTATAGCATATATGGTTATTATGCAACTCTAAAAAAACCGCTAAAACCCTAGAAACGTTAAACAACATTAAAAGGTAAGCGGATTTTTCCCTTCTAAATTTGTATTTAAATGCGAATATCTCGTAAACAGTTGAATATAGGGATATAATATGCTGAATAAAAATATATAAATTTTATGCAGAAAACAAAAATGTAACAAAAAATATAGGGAGTCATTAAAAAAAATAACTTTGTTCTTGTACGGACTTTTTGATACACCCTGTATACATAACGTTGTTTGCAAAATATAAAGCAGCAAAAACCAAAATATTTTTGTATAAAACATTATTTCCCAATTTGAATATTTAAAGCAATAAACGGAGGGTCTCAGTTCACAGACTTACCCTGTATAATAATGTAAAATACTAAAATTTTAATTATTATGTCATTTTTTCGTCATAAAGCTTATAGTTATATTTTAACGTTTTAGGCATAGTACTTTTACCCAAGATTCAGCTTCGTTAACAAATTTTATGCATTTGTGTAACGCAATGCTTGTAGGATTCTACACATTATTGACCTTATTTTCTGTAAGTTTTTATTTAGGTAGTTTTGTTTACATCCATTAAAGTCGTTTTTGATATATATTTTTTTAAATAATTACTAAGATACCTTAAACAAGACACAAATTATAATCTGTAACTAAGCTATCAAAATTACTCCGAAATCTTAGTATAATTATAGACTAGTAACGGCTAAAATTTTATATTAATTTAAAAATTATATTAGCACAAAAACAACTAAGTAAAAAGCTGCGAGAAGTAAAGAGTTTAGTAGTTTTTTTTAGTTGCTATAATTTTGTACCTACATAAGGCTGTTAACGACCATTACTTGAGACGAAATTTTTTCTTAAGCCCTTTTCTTTATACCCCATAATATTTGAAATATCAATAATCGCTCTTTTCTTGATTCTTTAAAGCAATAGTTCTTAAAATAAATAGATCAATATTTCAAAATTTCGACATCTGCTGGTGTTTTTTGTTTTAGCCCGCATTTCAGCTTCATCATAGAGTGCTGGCGTTTATAATGTTTTTTGGTGCTGCTTTTTATATATGTTTATCCGGACAAATGTATGAAAATATCGTAAGTATAAATCTAGTCATTTTAAAAATATAAAGTACATAAACTGTGAATTTAACTGACAAAGAAAGTTAAGCCCTAGCATTTATAATCCTATTTGAATAATATTTTGCACGAGTAATTATTTTTGTTTGGTAAAAAATGAAAAAAAATATCCTTACCCATAGGTCAACTTGCTATTTAGGTTATTTAAAATGTTACAAATTGTGCTCACATTTGTATTTAAACATTTAAAAAGTTGGTTTCAGAATGCTACATTCTGACAGATGTTATGCCTGGATTATAAAATCTTGGTCATATTCGTCAACCTAATTACTTTGAGAGGGCACTAATTGGACCCACATAAAACCGCAACTAAGCCTGCTAAAGTTTAAAGGTCGCTTTACTTCGACTTGAGCGACTGCAAATCAGTGGTTTTCAAGAACCCGGTAAGCAGTGGCGTAGCCAGGTGGGGCGAGGGCGACTGCCCCCCGCCCCTCAGACCAGCGCCCCTGCGCCCAAACAAACCTACCGTATATAAAACAGGTATTATTTACAACATATTATGCTGTGCTTTAAACATTTTTTACTTGCTGGTGTAAATTTAGAAGTCATATTTTAAAATAATAATTGTCCACACTTTTTGTTAATAATTTTTCTGTTCCACAGTGTCAGCGGAGCGGTTATTCTCTTCAAAAGCACTAACACCGCGGAAAAAGCCGCTGAGGTTTGTGGCGGCATTTCTTTTTATTGTGTCGGTATTGGATATATTCCAGAATTGTTTACTTTATTTTTTAATGTTGCAAATAGGCAGATTTGAAATGTTATTTATTTCTGGTACTCATATTCTCCTCTTTGTGGTGTTATTTAGTCGCTTATTGTCACAAGGGTAAACTTGTTAAAAAGTACAAAATGATAAAAGAAAAAAAGTCAGGTGCTTGAGTTCGTATTGGAATATCTGAAAAATATGTTAGGAACACACAGCCAAAAATATCCTACAGAGCTTTTTTCAAAAAAACTGTTAAATGGTACATTTTTTATTTTAACATTATTTTCCTTTCTGAGCTAAAGTTTCAATTATAGATTTATTTGTTATTGAAAGTTTTTTTTTCAATAAATTATTTGAGAAGAGGCCCTTAAACGTTGGACCCCTCCCTGCCCTGAAAGGTTGACTACTGACACTGCTCGGTAAGGCATTCGGCATGCGTACAGTGTAATTCCAAATAAAAAATGTTGAGCTTTTTTTCTTATCTCCTCATCGGTTATTGCTATTAACTTTAGAGCATCGGAATTGACTAAAATGATTAAGAGAAAGGCTTCTCTAAGATCAGGAATGTAGCTTCAGTTGGGATCTGTTTTGAAATGGACATTTAAGGAGGGCAGATATATTTTTGCGGAGGTGTATCCGAAATGGCCCATGAAAACATATTATATAATAATGATGATTCCTCCTGGCAAAAGAGTGTAATTTATTCGTCTACAACTTGACAAATTTTATTGACCGAAAAAGTTTTGTAATTAAATTTTACGTAAGATAGGTTTTGTGCGTACTTTATACTATACTTACAGGAAAGAAAAAACGCTTTCTTGATATGATAAAATACCACAATAAATTTAAGGCCAATGATCTTGTAGATTTTGTACAATAATTTGGTTATTTAAATTTTGTCAAAATACATATATATTTTTTAATTTTTTAAGTTTCAGAAAAGTCGTTCAAATGAAGCGCTGATTTTTTCAACATAATGCACCGAAGCTTTCAAATGCAGCTAGAATTTTTAAAATTGAATAATTTTAATGGCTAAATATTCTTCTGAAAAATTATTTATTTATTTTACTCGTAAACAAATTAAAACACTCCAAGAGTTTTTATAAATAATTGAGCAAAAAAAAATAACAATTTTTCAAAAAAATTCCAGCCTCCCCAGATTAACCGATTTTAAAAATTCGACTCGATTTGAAATCGTTAGTGCTCTCGCATGCATAAAAAAAGCTCTGTATTTTGACCTTTTAAAAACGTGAAACTAATTTTTATGACAAAATTTAAATAAACGAATTCTTGTGCACAAACTACTCGATCGGTAAGCCCCAAATTTTTGTTGGTTAAAAAATTTTCTTCTCTGAATATAAAGAGTGTAGGTGTAAACAAAAGGATCCAAAAAAAAATCAAAAAATAAACGTCGTTTTTTTTCCAATTTTTTGTTATTTATTAATAAATAACAGCAACAAGTATTATTTTTAACGTTTTAAACTAATCTTATCTTACGTAGAATTAAATAACGAAACTTTTTGATTTAATAAAGTTTCCTTTTTTTTAATTGTAAAATTTGTTGAGTTATAGCCAAGAAAAGTACAAAAATGCTGTTTTTTAGAAAAATTTTACATTACGATTTTTTACGCCTTAAGCTACAGTTTTCCGCCAGGAGGGAAGCAGCATTATTGTTCCTTGAGTCATTACGAATATATCTCCGGAAAATCTATCTGCCCTCTCAATTTGGCCTGGACTGCAGTAATGCTATTCGTTTTTGTTTGGGTATGCATGATGGTGGAGCAACGGTAGGAAAGGAAACGTGGTGAAAAATATGATCCACAGTTTGATATGGAAAGACAGGTTTACTATAAAGTGGACATAAGTGGTGGAATCACACATTCTTTCATATTCAACGATGATCGAAAACCTCATTTTTTACAAAATCGTTATGTGACGTTACCTAGTTTAAACCATACACTTTATAGATCAACACCCCCAAATTCCTCTGATCTCTCTCAAATCTAATATATGTGTGTGGGACATCCTAGGTCGCAAATTGTAAAACTTAGAAGTGTCAATAAGTGTATAAAAGGAAACGGGGGTTTTCAACAAATTTTTAACCTATTTTTTTTACTACTTACCATTTATTATACAGTCACCACCAAAAAGTTGGACAAATATGGATTTTTTTTCTTAAAAGTATTAAAAACTTTTTTTGTCAATCGCCTTTGCGTATCCAGTTACCTTAAGATCAATATTGTCATTTAGCATATGGGCGCCGCTTAGACAAATAATTATAAAAAATAAATTCAATTATTTAAAAGTGAGGTCAGTTGACCTAATATTTAAAAAAGTTATTTAAAAAGCGGTTTGGGATTCAACTCTAAGTCGATATGCAAACTTTGTATGAATAATATAATTAGTTACTATAGGGACAGCCAAAACCTTGTCTAGTATAATCAAAAGTTTTTACTAGAATTACCTTTAGTGGGACTTTTTAAAAATAGCAAAATTCTAAATCTCTCCCCAAAATGACAAACTAAATTGTGTCTTTCTGCAATAATCTTTTATTTAAAGTTAGGCGTTGCAAAAGTAGATCAAAATTTCCTTTATCCTCTAAAAATTTGCGTACTTTGTCCCAAAATTTTTTCTGACCTAAAATTTGATATTTAAAATTGTTAGTTTTTTTCTTATTTTTTACCCTTTTTTCTTGCTTTCTGGTAAAATAAAGGCTTTTAACAGGTATCAAAATAACTATATACATTCCATACAAAAAGCTACGATACTTAAGAGAACTAAATATAGAATAACTTATAAATACTTATTATGTACCAAACTCTTGTATCAACAGTTATTCAACAGCATGTTTCAAAACTAAATAAAAAGTACTTCTTTTACTTACAAAATATCTTAGCTAAATTGCCTTTTAGCTTTAGGCACTGCTTAAAACAGTGTTACCATTTCTAATGTATAGCTTCTCCCACAATACTTGGTGGTTTGCCTTTTTAGCGATCCCAATCATATTACAAAGCACTCTCCTCCTACTCACAAACAGCTCTAGGCAACCTGTCTCTCTTTTACAGGAATCTTTACGGATTCTGCTCTTAAGAATAAATCAATATATATTATATTGACTTATTTTTATACACTAGAGTCCCGCTAATCCGAAAATCCGCCTAATCCGAACAGAGCCAGGAAAAAAAAATAATTTTTATAAAATTTAAGAACTAGGAAAAGTAAAGAAAAACAAGTTTTTTCAAGTAACGTCGTACGTTCATTAACAAAATTTAATAATTATTTATTTGTTAGATACTTACAAATTATTGAGAAGCACAATTTAAAGTCAGTAATCTTCTTTTGACACAATGCACTAAATTGGCTAATCCAAATTTTCTCTTATCCGAACAATGTTCGGTCACAATTTATTCGGATTAGCGGGACTCTAATGTAATTGTGGCACACGAGTACCATCTCACGCAACGTTAAGAGTCCTCCTGGAGAAGCCCTAAAAATGCATTAAGTGTTGTTTTTTTTTAAATCTCTAAACTATTAAATCTGTTACATACACGGGTATTGTGCTTTACTTTAAACTTTCCAGTTTTTATTTTTAAACTGCCTCTTACTTTTCATTAGACTCTCATGGTATGTTATTACTTAGGCTTTAAGCTTTTGTAGTAAGAATGCATTTATTAAGAAGTGTATAGGTATGTTTCAGAAAAGTTTTCTTCAAAAGTTTAAGTAGTTTGATATATAAAATTTTTTTCAGGTAAAAATAAATTTTCTCAAGCTTAAGAGGTTATATAATATAAACTGATTAATCCTGCAAACTAGGCTAGAGATTATAGAGATTAGAAACTGCGAGCTTCGCGTCGAATCGTATTAGGTGTGGAGCGCTACCATAACCATTGAGTATCCTAAGTATTTTACGCTAAGGAGAGCCATAGGTTGTAGCGCAATTAAGGAATTTGTTAATTCTAGACAGTATAATTTTTGATGGTAAATAAAATTATGTAAAATAAACATATATGTTTCGTAAGCTATTAATTAGTAATTTGTGTTGTCTAAACTAAAGTAGATTTAAGATATTTAAGATGAAATTGTTCTAGAAGAAAAAAATTGTAGATACTTAATTAGTAAATTAGATCATTGCTTCCTTTATTTTGTAAAAATATTTATTTATTTTTGTAAATTTGTATCTAGAACATTTTTTTTTACTTGGCTACGCCAAGTTTTTTTTGTGTACTCTAACCTGTTTTTACTGTATTAGTTAAAACAAATTGACGTAAGATAATTAGGATGTACCATTGTCAAATATTACTTTTTACATTAATCTGTTGCATTTGTTTAAAGTCTATTTAAGTGTTAAGTACTGTATACATTACATATAATAATATAATATAATGTAGTGTATATATCGTTGTATAATCAATGCAATATCATTTATACATGGTGATTCCTAAGTTGGCGCTTTTTTAACTGTATAGAGAAGTCGATGAAATAAACAACTTTTTTAAATCATTATTTAATAATTTTTAAAATACCGAAAAAAAGAACTTACATTCATTTAGTGTGTTTCGAATACGGTCCTGTCTAAAGTAAGTTGTCACCGCCCAGGAAGTCTTCTGGCTGTAGTGCTTGGACACGTTGGACCTGATTTTCCCGCAATGTTGTCCACACTTTTTATTGACTTAAACCGACCTAACTTGCAATCACCGGAGTACTTTGGTCCAGAATGAGTTCGCAAGGGAAACCGTCGCGCGTACAATCTCGAAGCAGCAGTAGCAGATTAACGACACATTCCATAAATAAAGAACATATCCACGTACTAATTGTTTTTGGATTGTGCCATTTTCGCGATTTAACACTGATTTAATTTAATTAAAATTAACTCTCGCCTCGTCCGTTTCAAGCAATACGACTGAGTCATAATGTGTGATTAACAAGACAAAAAACCAACGTAAATAAGAAATATACTATCTTTTTATTCTCGGGCCCGAACTAGACACACCTTTAAGTAAATTAATTTAGCTTTGTTATTTTTGGGTTTTTGAAAAAAAATATTATAAAAGTTGCTCATTTTAACGAGTTTTATACACAGTTAAAAAAAAGCGGTAACTTAGTAATCACCCTGTATATCAATACGAGCTTAAATTATACTGAGTGTGTTATGTTATTTTAAAATTTGCATATCAACTAAGAATACAATTCTAAACAATTTTTTTCAAGAAATGTTTTTAAATATCATGCCTTTCAACCCCACTTTTTAATATTTTCATTTAGTATTTATAATTATTTCACCAACCGGCGTCAATTTTTAGGTTAGTGAGGAGCGATTACCAAAATAAGTTTTTTAATAGTTTTAAAAAATTAAAAAAAAATCCAAATGTGTGCAACTTTTTGGCGGTCACTCTATATGACCTGCGTAACATGTAAGCATAAAGTCAACAAAATATATTGACTATAAATGGGTATTTATCTTTCTTGATCACTTAATGTATCTTGTAGTACGCCCAACAAGAACTAATATTTTATGTTATACTTTATGCATTTAAAAAAAGGCCTAAAATAGATAGAAATAATCCATTTCATAAAACTCTATAATTAATTTATGAGCATATCGACTGAAATTTAAATTTACAACCTTGTCTATGGCTTTAAAATATCAGCTATAAAAATATAGGTAATCAAAACCGCCATTATTGCTTTTATTTTGTCCAAAAGTTAATCAGATCATAATAAACTAATTTTTTATTAATGGGACATTAATATTTTTTTCGGTGATCGATTATTTATAAGTATAATTAACGGACGCGAAATAATTCCATAAACAATTATAGTATATGCAACTAAAAATTCACAAGTCAAGAACTTAGTCTATGTAGTTACTATATATTGTTCAAATGACAACTATTAAAACAACTGTCAGTTTGATTACCTAAAACCGAAATACACCCAGAAAGAAAATTAAATTATGATTTTTACAATTTAATAACAAAATAATCGCCGAAAAAATACTGTAAATTCCTTGGACATAACTGACGATTTTGATCTTAAACCTTAACTTATTAATACCCTTGTTTGTTAAATTAATTAACGAAGTAA